>JADLZN010004211.1:0-13994 GCA_018155175.1 Sinocyclocheilus anophthalmus | reverse complement strand
ACAGTATGTAGGCTACCTTTTACAGCTATGCACAATTTACGATTCATTTGACAAGCTCTTTTTCCTTAGAAAGCGACCTTATAACATCTAGCAGGCAATACATCCACATGAAGCTCTGCACAGAGCTCCTCAAATCAATCAATCCATCACAAAAAGGTTACAGACTGTGTAAGCACACATTGAGTCATAATCAGAGTTAAGCTGTGCACATTTAAAGACTGGCTGAATATTTCTCTTTTTTATTAAAAAAAAAATCCCTGGAATGACATGCTTGGGAAAAAAAATACCAACTGGGAGCTTAATTGCTCAGCTTTGGTTCAAGGGCTAAGATGGAGTTCTGCCTGTGTCTGTTTTTGGCTTGGCTAAAGCTAACTTTTAAGAGCTGTGTTGTCAGAGATGCTGCGTGCCACCCACCCTGTTCAGTTCACTCTGCCTCTCTCTCTTTCTCTCTTCACAAGGCTGAGTCATGCTGCCGTCTATTATTCATAACTGCAGATACCTGCTTTAAATTTAAAACAGCTTACGAGCCCTAAAACGTTTGGCCACTCCAATCTTCAATGTATGCTGATCGGTAATAGTAGTGAAAGATCCTCTTTACTGTCTATGTCAATATGGAGTGAACAGCATTTCTTTCATGGCAAAACTTTGGAAAACATGGCAGGTATCAAAGGAGTTTCAAAGACTTCACAGTATTCTAAAGCACAGAACATTAAAGTGACATTGTAACTAAATTTATATCATAATATATCTTATATATATCTAATACTAATATCTCCTAGATATATATATATATATATGTTATATGTGTGTTGAACATTTATTTATTTTAGTTTTAAAGCCAAATCTAAATCGACAAATATTACAAAAGCACATAAATTCCAAAACAAAAAACTAACGATAACGAAAAAAGCACAGGCTAATTCAAAATATTAATTAATAGTGTATATAACATCATGGGGTGAACAGTATACTGAGATTTTCCTCTTTTCTCTAAAGCACAACTTTGGAAAGCTTGACAGGAATCAAATGAGTTTCACAGATTTCACAGTGTTCTAAAACATGCGTAAAGTGACATCAAGCATTAAACAAGCAGCTGAAAAAAATCCATCTTAAACTAGGTTTGATCATTTTAGTTGGTTTATGCTGGTTTACTTTTTTTATTTAGCTCCCAGGCTATAAAATTTGCCCAAAACCTAAAACCATCAAAACAGACCAAACCACCAGACTGTCTTAGGCTGGTTTTAGGTGTTTAACATCTTAGACCAGCAATCTTTTTTTTTTTTTTTGCAGACCAGGTTGACTAACAGGCTGTAAAAAGTGCCCAAAATTTAGAACCATCAAATCAGACCAGTTTAACCAATCTGGGAGACTAGTTAAACGCCACCAGCCATATCTTAGGGCTGGGTTTAAAGTGTTTTTTGTTTGTTTGTTTGTTTGTTGTTTTTTTTCCGTGACAGGGTGAAACATTAGCCCGGCACTTTTTTGGCATCTGACCGGTGGACATGTAGCAGGGACACATTTAATCATTTAAACTGATTAGACTTTTTTTCTTCTTCAGCATGGGTGTTTGAAATGATAAAAAAAATAATATATTACCATTAGAGATACAACATTTGACTGGCTATCAGTCAGACTCAGAACCAGCTAGGTTTTGCTCCAAACATTGCTTTATTATACCTGATCCCCGATTAATCTGGATCGTGACTAAAATGCATAGTTGCCTTTAATTTCAAATTGCTACAGATATTTGTTGTTTAAGGCCAGTTCAGCCTCTAATAGATTAACACCTTGTTTATGAACTCTTTCATTCTTTCTTGTTTCTTGCTTTAACAAAGAAAAATTGGCACTCAGTATCGGAATTGGCCCATTTGCTTGTAAAAATTCAGCAACCGGAAACGGCCATGAAAAATCATGAACCAATTATCATAATGGCTCACTAAACTCACTAATATTAAGACACTCAAAGGAAGTTTTCAACCCTTATATGCAACAGCAGGAACCACAATAGAAATATTTTCGCAGACATAAGTGGGTGCTGTTTAACAGAATGTGTTATTTTCACGTCAACAAGCTCATGTTAATTACTGAGAAGTTGCATAGAAAGGCACACAAGTGCAATAATAGTTTAAAATGGCTCGATTAATGCCTTGTTCAGTGTAAATGCTGTCCAATTGCTCTTTGCTGTAGAAAAAGCCTTTTTTTAAAGACTGAAACAACAATATGCACTGGTTCTGTATATACTATCATGAAATAACCGACTGATCTCATCAGCGTTTGCACGCTCTGTGGCACCAAAAAAAGGGAAAACAAAAAAGGTACTTTAAATGTAACATATTGCAGGTCTCTGAACTAGAAAACTAAGAGGATTGCATTGCACGAGACGCTCTGCCCCGCAAATGTCTTTTCAAAAACTATCCCCTTTGATTGTCTGGCTTAGAAGACGCTAGTTTGCAGTGATTGCACAATGAGTAAAGGAAATAGATTCATGAGATGGGACATCATGCTTTCAGGCATAATCCTGGCAGGAGATGCTTTAAAAGGGAGGAAATATAAGCTCAGGTGGATGGGGAACAAAAACACTTGGGACATGAAAGATCCACTGCTATTGCAGCCAGACCAAATAAAGCATCGCCTGTGTTTCAATTCCTCCGGGTGGTCTCTGCACCCAGCAAGTGAAACTACCTCTCTGCTGTCTCCGTCAATAGCTCTCCTATTACATTCACAAATCCATTTGGAGTCTCATCAGATGTCAACAGTAGCAAAAGCATTGTCTATAAAAGTCACCTGTTCACTTTCCCAAAGGCCTACAAAGGAATCAACACATATGTTCTGCTTTTTTGGTAGTAGGGGTGGGCGCCACTGGGCGGTAAGACCAAGGCTAGTTTTTTGGCAAATTGTTTTCTCTTGTTTTAAGCATCAATTAAAATCCTGTGTGGTTTATGCTTAACAGTTTGCCAATGAGGTAAGAACTTACTTTCTAAAAATAGGTTGTATCTTTTCACACAATTTCGATTCTCTCAAATTAATTTTGTTCTAAGTATGTTTAGATATTTTTACAGGAATACAGGACAAATGCACTGATTATGAAAGATGTTTTTTTGCAGTGTAAGCAGCTTTAGAGAAAATAATTTATGACTATCGGGCAAATGTCACCTAGTTAATATTCATGAGCCATGCTACCGGACCCCGGTGTCAGTATAGCTGTCCCCCCCCCTTTGGACTACAAGCTTTCCTTTATATCAGTATTCTTATCTCTTTTTTTGATTAGAGCACATTCCACGTCAAACACTGGTCAATGTTGCTGAAAGTTAAGCTTTGCCATCACAGGAATAAAGTAGATTTTGAAATATATTCAAATAGAAAAAAGTTAATTTAAATGGTAAAAATATTTCAGAATTTTACTGTTTTTGCTGTATTTCTGATCAAACAAATGCAGACTTGGTGTGCAAAGAGGGACTTCCTTAAAAAACATTAAAAAGTTTTACTGACCCCAAACTTTTAAACGGTATTGTATCTACTTTAACGCATTTCTACCATAGCTCGTTCTATACTGCGATACAGCCCAACCCTATTTTATACCTTCAAATGCACCAATAAGGGACAGACAGAGGGTCCCGTGAATGACAGAGGTGTGAGGGGCACTAATGAATGCTGAGCTGTCACTGTGCCCAGACCTGGCAGAATGCCAGCATCTCACAGCAGCTCAAAGCTGTCATCCACGGAGCCGCCGTGCCCTGGCACCTGGGCCCGCCACCTTCAGCTGCTCTGATGAGTTGAGACACAGGGGCAGATGGCAATGTTGAACTGGCACAGGGTAACGGTGTTTGGAGCAAAGCTGCATGCCCCTGCAAAACTCAATCAGTGGGCTGCCTTGATCTGGTGGATTGGCTAGAGATTTGGCTTTCCTCACGTAATTGGACGCACTATATCAACGAGATCAACCAGACCAGAAGTGTGGAAAGAGATACTTAACACTATACTCTTATGCTCATCAATGAGCATTTGTTTGATCAAAAATACAATAAAACAGTAATATTGTGAAAAATTACAATTTAAAATAACAATTTTCTATTTAAATATACTTTAAAATACAATTTATTCCTGTGATGGCAAAGCTGAATTTTCAGCAATCATTACTCCAGCCTTCAGTGTCACATTATCCTTTATCTCATTCAATATGTGATTTGCTGTTTAAAGGGTTAGTTCACCAAAAATGAAAATTCTGTCATATACTCACCTTCATGTCGTTCTAAACCCGTAAGACCTCCGTTCATCTTCAGAACAAAAAAATATATTTTTGATGGAATCTGAGAGCTCATTGACCCTCCCATAGACAGCAAGGATACTACCACGATCAAGGTCCAGAAACCCGTAATTAACGAAGCTAGAGAATGCTTTTTGTACGAAAAGTTTATTCAACAATTCGTCTCCTCTGCGTCACCCTGTAGGCGCCATTTTGGAGAGTATCAGGTGGACGTAAACAGCGTATGCTGTCCTGTGTCATCTGCGTCACACGCGGTTTCTGACGTTGTTGCGCTTGATTTTAACGAAAACAACTGAGGTCTGACAGGTTTTTAGAACGACATGGAGTGAGTAAATAATGATCAGATTTTCATTTTTGATTGAACTACCCTTTAAGTAATTTTATTATCAATGTTGGACACAGTTGTGCTGCTTAATATTTTTGTGGCAATCAAGATTCTTTTTTTCAGGTTCTGTAGAATATTCAAGAAGACTGGAAAGCAAAAAAAAACTGAATTTAGCAATTGCACATTCACGTAGTAAAGGTATGAGGGATGTAGAGAGCATGTCAATAAACAAAAAAAACAAAGCCAAAGCTGACTGTTTAGGGCAGTTAGAAATCCTGGCCAGTACATATTGGAAAAAAGAGGGAGTTGGGCACCATAGGAAAAATCATCGTACAGGATGGCTTCTGTGATACTGTCGGCCAAAGGAAAAAGAAAAATTAGAAGTAAAGCTGTGACTATACAAGGATGGATTGACTAGTGGGGCGGATATGAAATGAAATCACACTGCCAAAATAGTTTCCTGTTTAGTTATGGCATATCTCTGCAAAGTGACCGGATATGGCAAAGCAACAAAAAAAAAAAAACCTGTGCGACTTGACCATGCAGTGTTCTACTGTGTGGAGGCCTAACTGACAGGAGAGCTCTGGCCTGTTCGGCCTCTGTGGGTTTAAAATTAGATAGTCAGATGAACAGATACATGGCCCGCGTGAGCCTAAATTTTTTTTTTATTTTGGGTGTGCATGAAACCTGTGCTTGTACAGTACTGCATGCTACAAATGAATGTCCGATACTTTCAGATTTAACTCAATCATACTATATGTGGAAATTCGGTCATTTTTATTAATTGATTACAATTAGTTGTATAATTAAAGGGCGGGGAGGGAATCTAAATCTTAAAGTGTAACCAGAAAGCATGCGTGTCATAATGGTTCACGCATATTGCTTCAGCTTCACATTTATATTTAAATATCAGTTTTAGACTTAACTTTATCACTTATTTTTAAAATTTCAGCTTACATGTTCAAGAAAGTGAAATGATTCAGAAAGAATGAAGATGAATGCTGCAGCCTGTAATTCAATAAAAGCGTGATTGTTTGTTATACGCAGAGAAACTCACAGTTACCGCAGGAAAAAAACTCAAATGGAAATAAAAATGTAATTATATGTGCAAATTTGCAGCACTGAACCAGTCATGTAAACAACTTGAGCTCACTGCCTGAAACATCTCAGAAACAACTTGAATAAATGTCACCGTGAGTTCAGTTTTTGTTCACATTTTTCTGCAATTATGTTAAACAGGCCACCCAACTGAGACTGAACAATGTTCAGTACACCAACAAACTTTTTTTTTTCATCGTCTGGGATGAAACACATCCTCTTCTGTGCTGCAGAATCAGCTATCAGCTGTTGTTGAGAAAGCAGGCTAAAACAAGATGACCCCATCGGTGAGTGGACAGGGTGTGAATGGATGACATCTTCCCACAATCCCCCGGAGTTTGAGCCGACAGTGATGAGCTTGAGCTCGCGGCTGTGATGAAACGTTTCAGACTGGAATGAGTGACAGCGGCTTGGAGAGGCTGTCTTTACCTGTGTACACATAGTGTCAGGCCGAGAGCCCAAAACTGTCTATCAAAATCCAACCTGCTGACTGAGAGAAGCACGTGAGCTGGGGTGGATCAATATGCCCTAATCTTATTTAAAAGACAGAAATCTTGTGGGGTGAGGGGTCAATTATATTAGGTTTAGCCCGCAGAGACAACAATACATTTGACTTGTGTATCATATATCTGCTATCTTGCAATTATAGTGACTCACTATAGATCATCTTTGGCTTCCATTGACAAATGCTTTCAGAAAATTTTCATTTTTGGGCGAACAATTCCTTTAAAGGCAGTTTTGTGAAAAAGCTTCATAAAACCCAGATGATGCATGAGCAAAAGCAAATATTCATTAGAGTAAATGAAAAGAAATTTGTGCTGCTGCTGATTGACAACCAAATTTAAGTGCAAATCATGGCAGAATACACCTTTTAGCTGGTGTCCCAACTGACACAGGCCAAACAGCTCTGCAGGACAAGCAAGGAAGGCCATCAGTAATAAAAAAACAGTATCAATCTATTCTCAGACTAATGATTCAATATTTGAAAGCTATTCTACAAAGACACAGTAGAACATTTACTTTCTTTTCATGAAGAAGCGCCATGTAAGATGCACAAGATCCCAAGACATGCTGCCGTTTATCAGTAAATGATGAAATACTTCTTAACAGATCATTTATTCATGGGATGAAACCCAGATGGGACGTTTAACAAAAATGAAGTCAGACAACTCTTGACACTTTTTCTTTTTTTCATTAAAAAAGCACAGTATAAATACTAAGATAAAGAAAAAAATCATTAGGATATTAAAGTGTCCCTATTATGCCATTTTTAAGGTTTCTAATATTGTTTTATGA
The DNA here is from genome assembly GCA_018155175.1 of Sinocyclocheilus anophthalmus. Classification (NCBI taxonomy): domain Eukaryota; kingdom Metazoa; phylum Chordata; class Actinopteri; order Cypriniformes; family Cyprinidae; genus Sinocyclocheilus; species Sinocyclocheilus anophthalmus. Next base: position 7,011 of record JADLZN010004211.1, on the reverse strand, counting down.
GTCTCCTAAAAAAGGTTTAAATGCATGCAAGGTCAAAAAAACACTTTTGTTTTTAATAATTCATTTCATTTCCACCCGCATTTTTAATGATTCATAAAACAATTCGTAGCGAAGCAGTTAGAAGAATCAATCTCTCTAAACCCCTTCTTTCCGTGAGCCTACTCTGCTCTGATTGGCCCAATCCTTTGTTATTGGTCTACCGCATACAGCGTGTGTCGGAAACAAAATGCCCATTGCCATAACTGAATGTTAGCTCCAGAGAGAATGTATAGAGAGAAAACATGGTATTGATTTTACCTTATAAATTCGAGCCCGAGTCCGATGATGAAACATCTAGTTGATCAACCAGACACTGATTCATGCAAATTAATTTTTTCGCAACGACTTCGACTTTGGCTTTATCTATTTTCATAAAGAAAAATATGTCAGAAGAGGAGGGAAGAGAGAAATCAGCAAGAGTAGGAGAATGAATGCAAAAGATGAGATGGATGCTGTAGTAGTTTGGGTGGTGACGGTGAGGCATCTGGCAGGACAAGGAGGCCACATGATGGGAGTATGACCACTGCAGTGGGGAGGATTAGACTGGGTAACCAATGGGAAGTGAACCGGGTCACATCAGTGACACCTATAAAACAATGTGACCTAAATTGGCACCAGCTTACAAAATTCTTGTATTTATTACTGGAACAGAACATCTTGAAGCCATCCCAGACAGGTCAAATTAGACTACAGTTTCAAACAATACAGACCCACTGTTTGACATTACTGTGAAGGTTAACTTCTGGGAAAAAGTAGGAGAGATTAAAATGGTCATATGCATTTTATTCCTCGACTTTGTGTTCCTGTAGCTCAGACAGAAGAACAGTGCACTGAACAATGTCGAAGTCATGGGTTAATTCCCCATGGAATGCAAGAACTGAATGCTTTGAATGCAGTCTGAGTTGCACTGATACATGTGAATTTTGTTTCTCTTGCTAAAACAGTAGATCATGGGTTCGATCCCGGGGAATGCATGAACTGAAAATGTTATGTATGACCCTTTGATTGAAAGCATCTGCACAAAAGTCTGTGCTGTTTGAAGGAATTTTCCATATAGGGTTTTCACAAGCGTTTTGACTATATTCTGAATTATGTATTGCATTGTGTTTTAGAGTTAAAGGAAATGGGAAATATCTATAAACTTAGCAGATAAACTACCAGTACCTTTTCTGTTTTTCTAAGATTTTTTTTTTTAGAAATTTCTGTTAATGGTGTAAAGACTTTATCATGGAATTTACTACACTATGTTTGCATTGTTACTGCGGTCACTAAATACTTATATCTAAAAGTCTTAATAAATAAATATATATCTTATATATATATATAATAGATCTTAAATGTCAATAAAAACCATAATGAGTAGAACAAAAATGCACGAAATGTTGAAGTCAACGAAAATTACTAACGAATTAAAAATAAATACAAAAGAAAACTTGACCTAACACTGAATCAAACTACTTACAACTACTTTTAGTAACACAAACCCCCAAAACAAACATAGCTACAATAAAACTAAATTATAAATTACAAGTTCAAGATATAAAATACAGCCTTGATTCGAAAATATGATTAAAAACTGTAAAACTAAACTAACAATATAAGTGGAATTATTTATAGTCCAAGAGTAGATGTACTAAAAAACAGGTTCCCCCACCTTAAGTGTAAATGGATTGAGGATTTTCGCACTCATCATTAAATTATCTATTCTTTAATTTAATAAATAACCAGTGTTACGCTCCTTAGTCCTTCATATACACCGGCACTGATTGCCATAAGGTCTTCAGTGCCTCATTGTTCAGTAATACTTTGTTATAGGCTTGGGAGGTGGGTATCCAGCAAAATAACAAAACTTCTTGTGTCGACTTTTCTATTATAATCCATAACATCAACGATAAAAGCACCACAACGGAAAAGTGATTCAAACAGACAGAAACGGGCAAGCGAAACTAGCCTCCACCCACCCAGATGAACGAGGCTTACTTGAAGCCATGCGGACCCAAGAGCAGGTCTGGCTACATGTAAAGGTTATAATCAGCAGCAAAGGTCAATAAGTAGGTTGAAAGTTATGTGCATGATGCATCTGGGACCTGCAAAAGAAACCGTTATAAACAGTGTTCAGCTTGGGTAACCACATGCCAGGACTCATCTCCAGCAGAGTAGACAGGGATAGGCACTGCCACTTGGAAAAAGTACAAGACCCGGGAGGAAAAGCAACAAGAAAAAGAACTCTGTCCGAAACAAAAAAACACTCTTGTAACAACGAATGAGCACGAAGGTGGGGGTATAGTGTGGGGCCCGATCAATGAGCAGCGAGTCTCACTGCCCACGTGTCACTGTCAGATCCACTTCACACCCACCTGTGCTGAGCGTACATTCAATACGCAGCACACAAACCACTGCTTTTGATACTTTTGACAGCCTGTTTGAATTATCCACCACACTGAATAGAAAAATAATGGCATCGTTAATCTACATGTAAATGGGAACGTCACAGGTACATCTAGCTCAGAAGATCGTCAAAATGGGGGGCTTCCTCGACTATCCCCTCTATGCTATACAGGACGGGTGGCTCAAGACGAAAATCGCTCGACCTGGAAAAACTTTATGGTCACACACTGTTGTGCGACAAAGCGGTTTGAGTTTACGCTTAACCTGCAAGAAAGGCCTTCACAACTATTCCTACATGGTATACAAAACCTGTGGTCTTACCAAGTTTTTGGAAATAACCACTCTGGTGAGCGTGGGTTCAAACACCACGCTAGTAATAACTTAAATACGCCAATATGATAGGCGAGGTGGGTGCTCTGGGTGAGGAACATAAAGCATTGGAGCTACATGGGACGCTATGACACTAAATGGTGCGTTACAATATAAAACTACGCTTGCAATAGGGGACTCAAAAAGACACACACAGAATTGGAATGAGAGTGGAATGCGTAGTCTGGGGCCACTTGGACCCTGACTGACACGTTGCAAGAATCTGTAGAAAACTCACAGAGGAACAACAAGGCTGGTGCGAAGAACGTGGACATGGGAACAGATACCCGTAAGACACGAAGCTGGTGGAAACGTGGAGAACAGAACGGGGGTGACACAGGACACTACACAAAGCCTAACAGACGATGGGATCACTAAACTAGGGAGCTACCTACACACTCTGGCACAACCTACAATAATAACACTATCTTGTTGTGAAGCGCACTCGTCACGCAGAATGCGAGAGTGGGCGGCGGGTGATAACAAAGACTAATAACATAGAGCAGGACTAAAAAATATACGCCATGTGGTGCAGAGGTAAGATCTTCTACACAATCCACACCGCCGTTGCGGTACACACACCAGTTAGACGGTCGATACGGTGTGACTTGACGTTTATGCTGAGATTTATATATTGTACGTATCGTGCTAAATTCGTTAGCCGCGTAAGCAAGTCCTTGGATCAAAAAGTAAAATGGTCATGATTGCAGATGTATTGCCCATGAAAAGAACAGGACGGGTGTAATAGCTATCAAAGAGTATACTAAGAACCGCGCAAGCTCACAGCTAATGTCACGGGTCTACGCTGTCCAGAGGCGGTCTACTATAAATTCCGAGATTGCAATAGTTGTGCGTAATACACCTTAATTTAACACAGTTATTAAGGTAAAGTGGATCGGAAACGTCGGGGGGCACCAGTGTCTGTACATTGGGCGTCTCTCGAGCCTTCGGTTCTTTACCTAAACATGCCTTATACAAAATAGAGACAAACACCAAGGAAATACATCTTCAGACCATGTTAGTCCACAGAACTTTAAGAGTGCCTGTCTTATAGAACTAAATACAAAAGAACAACATAAAAAAAGTATCTCTACAATGTGATACTGGAGGCTCCACACAACTGTGAACTAAGGGGTTCAAAACAAATAAACAATCAAACTGCGACGCTACCGGAAGACACACATAATCAGAGAAGTGACGACCTCAAGATCGAGGGGACTCTAAACAAAGACACATGGGGGCTGCTCTGATCCCTAGGCGCCCAACAATGTGTCTAACGACCGCATCAGAAGGTCACTCAGAGCAGGACCAGTCGCCTCCCGGAATGGGCATACAAGGAGAGAAACCGGGGAGAGAAGAACGGGGGAGCCGCAATAGCCAACTTGGGCGTGTGGCCGAAAGTGACAAGTTCTTGGATAGTGTGTGTGACTGTAACTTCGGTCTGTAGAAGGCCCGGCACGTGCGTCATGCTAAGAAACGATCCAGAAAACATCACGGTAAGCCAATCAAAATCAAGCTTGTGTGTTGTGTGAAGCAGGGAGGAAACTAAAGTAACTCTCACCACTACGTGCTGCCTAGCTCAAGTTAGGAATGTGCTTCCTAAATGTGTTTTTGTTGACCTGTAAAAGAGTGTACACAAACAGAAAAGAAAGGAGGGAAGTCATTAATTTTTCAGGCCGTCCAAAATAAGACTGATCTTTCATCTAATTGGCATGAATCCATAGTCCTGAATGCTCATTAGTGTTTTTGTAATTGTCAGTCAGTGTTGACCATTGTAGCATTCTGTTCTTTTGTTCTGCTATTCTGTGCAGACCTATTATGTTCTGACTGCAAACAAATGAAATAACACTTGTTGCTTCTTGACTCCTTTTGGGAAATGGTCAGGGGAGCCATCTAGTGGATGATCAGAACAATTTTGCATCACTATGTACAGTATATTATATGATTATAAAATGTTTAGCTATTTGGTGTGCACTTTCAAAAATGATAAAATGATAACTGATAAAAATGCCGCAGTATTGTAGCAGTATTCTCCATTAGTTTTTTTGAAGCTCTTTTATTGTATAAACTAGAGTAACTAATTTTGTGGTTATAAAATAATAATTAAAAAAAATCTGAATTAGGTGTAAAGTTCCTTTTCACAAGATAATTTCTGACTAGAATTGATATCAATGCACTTTGTGTGATAAACAGGTGTTGATCATGTTTACTACCATCTTGTGGTGAAGTTGTGTCAAATCAAAGGGCAGGGCTCTGGAAGGGGATTAGATTATAACATCACAGTCTGGCATCTTCCCACAGGAAGAAAACGAAAGGATGGTGGGGGGGGGGAGGAGACACTTTAACAAATGGCAAAAAAAGTAGGGGTCGTGGCAAAAGGGGGTAGAGAAAAGCACAAAACAATTTGAATGGGTGACCACACTGGGGGCAACCGATAGATATAAAACATCCTAAATTGTGCAAATGACTAGTGAAGCGCTCACGGGGGTATTAAATGAACTGAAATACCATCGGAGACGGGGTTGACATACAGCGTAGGAATGATATCTGAGAACAGGAATGCCAAGGGTTTTGGCTTGTAGTACGAGGGGTTCGTGTTGGTAGACCCTCTAAGAGTTTCTTATCATATGAAAAAAGTGAGCGAATAAAATATGTGGCGGTGGTAGGGTGTATGGAGCGGCCCTAGTGTCATAAAGTGTGTGCACCGTGGGATGGCATTGATCAACCCTGAGTAAATGAACTGTTACAGCCAAATGACCGCTGTCAAAAAAGGGGGGGTCGGTTGCAGCTCTGACTCGGTAGAACGACTTGTAAGCAATCTAGCATATACTGCGCCGGCACACAACTCAGAGGACCACGTACTACTGGCAAAAACAAAGTTAAACCGATACACAGGAGTGGCGAGGGGGGTACAATACGGCGCACGATAACTGGAATCAAAACTCCTCGATACAAGGCCCGGTGCGGAGTGTGGTAACCAGAACGAAGCTATTATCCCTACGTTCAGTTGGAACCTTACATCACTTCCAGCAACTGCAGGAATGCAGCCTTGTCAACCCCATCATCTGTCCCACCTTCTCAGCTTCATTTTGGCCTCAGCAAACGAACACCAGAATTAGTCACATATCCGCCACCTGTGGTCACACACGTGCGCGCTAATCAGGTCAGCACTCTAAAACCAATCCCCCCTTCTTCACATCTCAGTTCTCTCTCTGCACAAAAAATTGAATTACTGAACATATGTAAGATCTGCCAATTAGCGAACAATCGTGACTGCACAGAATGAAATAAATGAGCTGTGACTTTAGGCTGTCCTTTTTAAGTGCCGTCGTACGTCAGACCACCATCACAAGCGCCCCCATGGATGGAAGCTCGACGTGTTTATAGCTCATTCAGGACCACCAGAACTTTATATTTTTACAACATGTTTATCCTTGTTGCAAGTGACCACCTGTATTATAATCTGATTTGGTTTTATAAAGGGTACAGTCGGATACGGCGAAAGCTATTCTCCATACCCCGGCTTCCGAAGACGCTTCATTAAAGGGGTTTTTCACTCTTGGTTCTATTGGCGAAACCAGTTTTCTAAAATCATGTGTTAATTTTTTCCTCATATATTCTGTACACACAGCACACCATATTGATAGAAAAACACAGAATTGTTGACGTTTTTGTAGATTTATTAAAAAAGAAAGACTGAAATACCACATGGTCCTAAGTATTCAGACCCTTTGCGGTGACACTCATATATTTAACTCAGGTACTGTCCATTTCTTCTGGAGTTCTTCAAAGGGTGAACATCCTTGAGATGGTTCTACACCTTCGTTTGAGTCCAGCTGTGTTTGATTATACTGATTGGAAAGCCACACACCTGTCTATATAAAGACCTTACAGCTCACAGTGCATGTCAGAACAAATGAGAATTATGAGGTCAAAGGAACTGCCTGAAGACCTCAGAGACAGAATTGTGGCAAGGCACAGATCTGGCAAGGTTACAAAAAAATTTCTGCTGCATTCCTAAGAGCACAGTGGCCTCCATATCCTTAAATGGAAGACGTTTGGGACAACCAAAACCCTTCCTAGAGCTGGCCGTGGGGGACGATCCGGGCCAAACTGAGCTATCGGGGGAGAATAGCCTTGGTGAGAGAGGTAAAGAAGAATCCAAAGATCACTGTGGCTGAGCTCCAAAGATGCAGTCGGGAGATGGGAGAAAGT
>JADLZN010004210.1:82500-128573 GCA_018155175.1 Sinocyclocheilus anophthalmus | reverse complement strand
AAGTGTTTCGTTTTTGAAAAGAACATCTATATTTGTCATCTAAACAATAAAAACATTGTGATTAGTGGTAAATCAAAATGGGGGATTGTCCCCCCTATGTGACTCGTAGCGCAGGCCAGTATTGTCTGGAGCTCTAATAGGCCCAGGTATTTGGGAGCCACAAGGATTATGTAACTCGTGAAAGTATGAGAGTATTTTAGCAAGAATAGTTAGTGCTCTAATAGTTTTTCCTTATTAATAAGTATGAAAGAGCAGAAAATGTGAAAATCGAAAAAAACTACGTTAAACAAAAAAAAACGGGTGTCTGATCGAAGGGTGCTAGGGATTACCTGGAATAGATTAGGAAAACAAAACGAGAATGAAACTAGTTGTTGTAAAAAAAGACAACAATTATTAATTTGAGAACATAATTAACACGCAAAATTGTAATGTAAATTAATTGTGTAAATAAAAGCTTTCGCATAGGTTAATTAAAAATATACATTTGTGATTTAAAGGGTTAAACTAAAAAAAAAACGCTTTTAAATAAACACAATCAAACAACATTGTACACTGTAAAAAAGAATAAATATTTTGATTTGTTACACTTCATGTATGGGAAGATCATAACATGCGAAATATCCATAGTCAATAAACAAGAGAACTTTGAATTAATGCCAAAGTGTGTTGAAAATTATGGACGAATATTAATTAAGCAATCGTATTAAACACTTACAATGGAAGTGGGTAAGGATTCAACCTGTTGTACAATCTCTGTTTGTACACTATGGATTTAGGCTAAGGATTAAATGCTCGGCCAGAGTCGCGCGAGTTGTGTTGAGGATTTCAGATCAGGGACACCGAGCAGTCCGTTTATGTAATGCTGGCTCAGGAAGCTTGTTTATACTTTGTTCAGAACAGGAAAACCGAACATCAAAAACCACAGGAAGGAGCGGGGTTGTTACTGGATGGAACGCAGCTTTTGTTTTTTTTGGGTTGATGAGCAAGCTGCTTCTGTCCTCTGTGTCTCAGCATTTTTATGTAGGATAGCGAACAGAGGCCTATGGATTGCCAGCTGACCAAACACACAGACACACACACACAGACAACACACACAGACACACACACAGACAGAGTAATGCTGGTAAACGTGTATGTGTGTTCAGAGTCTAGTGTTAGACAGAGTTGAATCATGCATGTTTTTAGTATTAAAAATGCAGACTCATTCAGCTAATATTGAATAGGCCTTAAAGGTTCACCCAAAAATCAGCATTACCCTTATGTTCTTACAAATACATATGACTTTCTCCACTGAACAATACGTTTTGACAAGTATTTTCGCTGCCCTTTTCCATTAAAAAAAATGTAAAGAGACAAAAAAGAACAAGAATAGCCATAAAACATCATAAAAATACTCCATATGACTACTTACTGTATGTTGAAGAATATCATGTTATAGAGCCATATAAGACACATACTATCATGAGTAACTCCTTTTTCTACATGGAAGAAGGAACATCATATGGGTTTTTAAAGACACAAGGATAAGTGAATGATGTCAGAATTTTCCTTTTAACCAGAACTATCCTTTTAACATGAAGCACTGTCCTTCCGATGGTTCACAAAAATGGGTTCTAAATGGTTGTTGGTCTGTGGTATATCTAGGCCAGTAAGTGCTGTCGGCATATAGTCACCAAGCTCTTTGCTTTGCAGGCTTTCAGCTTTTGCTTTTTTTTTTCGTCTTCCATGCCTGTAGCTCCACATCTGTCACACATCTGTCCGTTGTTTCTTTCACCCCATCGTCTTTCCATCATTCTAGCTTTAATCTTCTCGCTCGTTCCATCCTGCCGTCCTCTGTTGTTTTTCAACTCGCTGACTTCTCTGATGCTTTGATGCCATTGTGATCATCCAAAGACAGATCCTGTAGTCAGTTTCCACACAAATCCAACCTTAAAGGCCTTCTTTCTGAATTTCGGAAAAGCTCTGGAAGATTTTCAGTTATTCATTGTTGCTCAGTCCACATGAACATCGGGAACGGTCCAGTCCCACGGGCTAGATTACATCCCATAGTTTTTTTATTTACTTTATAGTTGGCACTCTGACACAGCCTATGCTATTCTTTTTGATGGCTCTTCTTTGGTTTTTCATGGCCATCACTAAAACAGGGAAGCCACCCTTGCATGTGGATGTGAATTGTGCCACCACGGCGCGGTCTGTGAGCTGGACATTAATTTTGGTCCGTGTAGTGGGGGATAGTGGGGTTTCCCATGTGGTAGTTAAATGTGCCCAATGCGTCTGGCAGGGACCAATGCAGGTGACTTGGCCCCTCCAGCACGAAAAGGCATCTGGCGCCAGAGTGGCTCAAGTTGGCGGAAAATTCCTCTCTGCACTGGCGCCGAAGCAAAGGCAGAGATGAGAGACTTGGTCAGTGCCGCCCACACCCCAAAGTATTACACAGGTCAGTGTGCACCTTAACCAGCACCTTCATGTCCGGCGCACGTCTTCGAGCATGCCCGATGCTCATCTGGCCTCAGTAATGTGTGGAATAGTCATCCATGCTACAGCGCCATTTCACCTCCAGACCAGCAGGGGGCGATTTTGCAATTTGCAACCGCTGACGAGTGTCAAGGACTGATCAAAATATGGCTGAATCACAATTTCCATACTTGTAGCAAAGCAAGTACTAAAGTTGAAAAAAAAATGTAACGTTTATTTTAATCTATCTATCTATCTATTATCTAATCTTCGATCTAGTAAAAAATATAGATATACTTGTAAATATATATATATATCTAAATTTATATATATATATATATATTATATATGTATATATATATTAATAGATGTATGTGTGTGTGTGTGTGTGATGTATATATATAGTAGTATATATTATTCTATATCTAACACACATACACACACACAATTATTATATATATGTTGTGAATGTGTGCAAACTCTTAAGGATAGTATGTCGAATTGGGATTCAGTTTATCAGAGACAAGTGATTCCTTGGAGTCTTTTGTTTTCCTTTAGCTTGTTCCATTGATTTGAACATGTTATGGTTGTCATTAATAGTCAGAGAACAGAATCATGTTCCATGTTTGGCTGTGTCTGTTTGGTTTATCCATGGAGAATGGCCTAGTTTGGAAGAGTGTTGTGTTGTCATATTGCGTTCCAGATCATTTGCCCACGACTGATGCTGTGGAAGCTTGTGAACTCATCAATCGTGATGCATGACGCAGCGGTTAGAGATGGCAGTGTGCTTGCCTACAAAAACCAACAAAAAAACCCAACTTAAAGCAAACATTCAATACAAAAGCTTTTCCGACATCACCTCTTTTCACAAAACCCACCAGCACCTCAAACATTGTGCCTTTAATCTATCAGTGACTGTGTAGAGCTTCACTGTTTCCTGACAGATTAAAAGTGATGGATTTTCAGCTCAGCTCGAGCACAAGGAGGGCAGGTCCAGCGTAAATAGAGGAAATATCCTCACCCAGCCATGAAATGTCGCTCATAAATTTTTGAAATGCGTTGTTCATATAACAAGATAGGTGTACGTTATGAGCGGCTGTCTGTTTTAAAACCTCTCTCTGTCACCTCGGTTAATAAAATGAATTTAAAATGTATAAATGGTCTCGGCCTTGGAGAAGATTGGCCATTAGAGTATGCTGAGGTGGAACTGTCTGTTCTGCTGGATGTTGATGTACAAGTAAGAGTTTCCAATGCACCAATTATAAATTACCGAAAACCGTTTGCAGATATTGCTGTACATTTATGTCTACATACACTACTGTTTAAAAGTTTTTGATAAAAGTCTCTTATGCTCACCAAGGCTAAATTTATTTATTAAAAATACAGTAAACATTTAATATTAACCCCATATTTTTATTTAAAATGATTTTGATAAGTAATTGAGTAATATGCTGGTGAAGCGGAAATTCTGCAGCCTTACAGGAGGCTTCAGTGTCACATTGATCCTTCAGAAATCTTTCTAATATACTGATTTGCTGCTAAAGAAACATTTCTTATTATCAGCATTGAAGACTGTTGTGCTGCTTAATATTTTTTTAGAACCTATGATATTTTTTTCAGGATTCTTTGATGGATTAGATGACCCCAACTGTTGAACAGTAATATATGATTGGCTAATATGATGGCTGATTTGATTAGAATTGTTTAGGGTGATTTTAAAGAGACAAAATGCTTAGAAAAAGCAATTTATTATTATTAGTTTTTTGTTCTAGTTTTAAAGGATAGATTATAATAGCTTTTAAAAAAATGCCTTTTTCACATTTTTAAAGGATTAGGGAAATGTTTTCACTCTTTCAGAGTGTTACATTTGACTATTTTTGGGTTTGCTTCCCTGCATAGACTATTTAAATTTCTTTAATTTCTGAATTATCAATATTTACATGTACAATTTGTATTTTTTATAGCAATGAATCACCATCCTCAATACTGCTGTCCATTACGCCAAGCACTTTAGAGAACCCTTCTTTTGTGTGTGTGTGTGTGTGTGGGTTGTTTTTGGTACGGTTGCACATCTCAATAAGGACAGCAAGGACCAGCAGTTTTTTATTTTTATTTTTTTTTTACATTTAAGATGTATAGGGGGTCATGACCCAGAAATGGTTAGTTAGTATTAGAACAAATTATTTTCCTTAGATTTGTACATATAAAATGAACTAGTGCTTAGATCAACCTTTAGAATCAGTTGTAGGAGCAGTTTTTGAATTCAATTCAGATGACACGCCCGAGCAGCGCGTCCCAGCCGAATCACAGGCCACCGACATGTGGTCTTTTACAGGCCTGGCCAGCTGTTGTTGAGTGATTGCGGCCGTGTTGTATTGTAGCCCTGCAGGGACCCCGCCCAATCCCCCCTTCTCCCCCCTTGCCACCCAGTCCCCCAGTTTCACAGCCCCCCCGTCTTGACTGGCCCGTCATCCCGTCACAGCCCGAACCCTCTGTGATTCAAGATTGTGTACTGCCATCTCTGTGTTGTAGATAAACCCACCACCGTAATCATCTGTGTGATCTCCCAACCAGACACGCGTCGAATTTAGAGGCCTCGTCAGATGTTGTGTTTTAGAGAAATAAGTTTTTATACTCAGACTCCAACCGACGGAGAGGCCGTCATTGCATAGCGCGTTCTCCCTTATAATTTGTGTGCTTTATCTCTTACAAGAGTGCTTTGCCACTCTCGTTCTTTTCTTTTCCATATTCTTTATTCTCGCTCTCTCGCGTTTCATTTCTGCAGCCCTATTCTTATTACTTCCCTTTTCTCTCTCTCTCTCTCTGTCTGTCATCTCTATTTTCTCTTCTTCTTTTCATGTGTGGGAGGGAGCTTGTTGCTCCCACAAGAGATCTCAGACTTTGTGTGTGAGTGGAAGTGTGTGTACATGTTACACTGTGTGTTTGGTGCTCAGAGGAAATGGCACATCTGTGTTTCAGGGCACACTCTCATCCACCTTTCCACCTTTCCTTTATTTAGGCTATGTGCAAATTCCTGTGCTTTCATATGAAAGTCTGAAATGTAGGAAACTCAACCACTGATGTATGTTCTTCATAGTATAAATTAGGCCTGTGCAAAAAAATCGTCAGTAAAGCTGGTTCTGTGATTAGTAGTAAATCTCCAGCACGTGCTTTCAGATGGAGTGGCATTTAGAAGCTACCCAAAATCGCGTTCAAAATCGGCAATGAATCGCCTGCGATTTTGTACGCGATTTTGTGTAGCTTGTCAGTGAACTATGGCTCTGTGTTGTAAATGCCGCGCCATCTGAAAGCACGTGCTGGAGATTTACTATTAATCACAGAACAGGCTTTACTGACGAGATGCGCATGAAAATAGCATTGCCCAGCCATAGTATAATACATTCCTGCACATTCTGCATCTGGCATTTTGACCTGGATTTCAACAATTTACATGTTAAACAAGTATAATTAAATTTTGAGGAACAACTTTCTTGGTACCTTCAGCATTTTGTGAAGACTCCAGGAGGTAGCCATTGTTCAAAAATGGATCTTCTAGATAATGAAAATAACTTTGATAATCAAAATAGATAATCAAAGATATTCATCGAGATCAAAATCACAATAACTTTTATGGGTTATCTTTTCGTAGCAGTATTAGCTACACATTATAAAATAATAATTTTGTAGTAACTTGCACCAATGTGTAGTAACTTGCGTGTATGCAAAGTCAGTAGCTTTAACCATACATAAGTATACATATATGCCATGTTAGACCACTCCAGACTGCAGATTATAGATTATAAGAGCTTCATAAAAAGTGTATTTTTATTTATTTAATTTTTTCAAATTTTTAAGGAATAGGGATGTTATTTCACTGTTTAAGAGCATCAGAATTTCACTGTTATGGGTTATCTTTTTGTTTCAGTGCTAGCTAGATAATGGTGTATTCATTTGCACCAATGTGTAGTGACTTGTATGCACACACTTCAGCGTTTTAGGCTCGTCCCGCAGCAGCGAGGGTCTGTGATGTGATCACCAGGATTTTTTACAAGCCAAGGAGATATTATTGTAGTCTGCTGTGCTTCATAAACACAGTTAATTAGTGATCAAAATATCAGATTTTATAGGCACTCCAATCCTTTCTGCACTGTCTGCTCTAAGAGAACGTGTCTAAGAGGCAGACAGAAACCACATGCTCTCTTAAAACTAACACCAAGTTAGAAAGTCCACCTAAAAATGAAAATTGTCATAATTTACTTATTCTCATGTTGTTCCAAACCTGTATTCTCTATGAACATAATCTGAAAAAAGTGTCAGTGCTTTTTGTCCACAAAATAAAAGTTAGTGGGGCCTAATGGGGTTGTTTTGGAGACTAGTAAATTTAAAATAATAATAATAATATAATAATAAACATTAATGAAGTAATTTATTTAATAAAAAACTATTTATTATTTATTATAAAACAATTGATTAGTTAGTTAAAAACAATACAAATTTTGATTATTATGTTACTAAAAATTAATATTAACAATTTATAATAAGAATATAAATGTATATCATTGTTGTAGTCTTATAGTAAATATTACTAAAATTATCTTACATTTATATTTTAGATTATATTGTCAATTATTTACTGTCTGTGTTTTCATTTAATAAGTATTGAGTATAATTCATAGTATAATAATGTTTTTAGAGGAACATTTTTAGTTAATGAATGTAGGTATATATATATATATATATATATGATTATATACTATATATACAATTACTCATAATGATTAGGATATTCTTAGAATGTAACAAGACTTATACTTAGTGTATTAGTTATTGTTATAATAATAATAAAATGTATGTATTTACGAACCACTCAAGAAAAATATTATAAAAGTAACACATTTTAAATAATAATATACGTTATTGCTTTTAAGATTATTATTATTATTATTTATTTTTTTAACAGTCTTGTACAGGGATGCACATTGCCGGAAAAAATATTATACAGAGAAATGCAATTCCACACAGCTTGACTTGTTTGAAGACTTGCTCAACTATTCTGATTGAGACTGATCTGTCCACATGAGTGTGTGTGTGTGCGTGTGTGTACAGACAGGAAGTGTTCTTACTCTGTCTGTCCTGAATCACAAACTCTTCAGAGCGCAGATGATAGCAGCAGCCCACACTGCAAACGGCGCGCAGCTCCTGTTTGGCCCTGAAAATCCTCAGAGTGCTGGGGGCCAAATCTCCACAGGTATGCAGCCCAACCAGAACTGCATCCTGGGTACCAGCCAGAGAAAAGAGAGAGGGAGAAATTAAAAAAAATGGGGTAATTTAGTGAAATCAACACAGACCGTTTGCCATCTCTCATTGATCATAAATAATTTGCTATGGACACATCCAAGTCCCTCTCCATTCTTGAGCTCAATTTCACCTAATTAACATGATTAGGATAATCGCAGGCGTCTCGCTGAGCTGTAATAGCAATGGTACAACTTCAGCTCTATAATCAGAGCCAACAGCTGGACAACTATTGCAGCATAGTGCTATTATATGAGTTTAGTATACATCAATTATTTAATCCTGAGAGAATGTCATATGAAATTAATTCACAGTGCATTTACGAGAAAAAAAGTAATGCTCAAATAGAATAGAACATACATCTCAGCACCCACTCGATTTTAAGCACGATATTATATACTTGATATGTATTATAAAAAAAACAATGTAAAAAAAATGTGTCTTAATTAATTATAATGAGAAGACTTAGTATAATTGTAATTATAACAATAATCGCCAATAATGTTATATATTAAAAATATTGAGTAGTAGTGTAGTTCATTAAATTATGATGACATATGTAAATTTTACTAATAATAATAATAATAATAATACAGTAATTATATTATTAAGGTTGTTTTCATTGGTGCTATTTATTATTCCCCTTGGGATTTATTTCACAATGAATAAAAATTATATTATTAGTATTATATGTTATTATTTATTACTACTATACTCTTGTTATGATTTTAACAAAATTGACTTAAACATTTAAAGTATATTATAATTATTATTATTAAAAAATGAATTAAATTTACTATTTTATATAAAACATACTCGTTGTACATTTTGTACACACCATTTTCTGCCTTGGTACTTTATTTTAGAATTAGAATTAGAATTATTATTTGGAATTATTATTAGGAAGTATTAACATGCTTTATTTAAACATTAGCTTATTTTACATAGTTGCACTATTTTTCTAAAATAATTCTAAATGTATTACTAATATTCCTAGGAATAAAATATATATTTTTAAACAATTTTATAATTGGTTTAATAAATTGAAATAATAAGAAGGAAGAAGGAAGATTAAACAATTTAGCATTTTATTATTTTTTACTATTATTATTATTATTATTTATTTATTCTCCCTTGGACAAAACCATCATCCCTTCACCTCCAGCTCTGTGATCAGCATCTTGAGCTCAGTTTCTGCAGTGACATATGAGGTCAGAGGGGAAAACTGGCTGTCGTCTCTGATGTTCCTGCTTCCTTCTCGAGCTTTCCTCTCCAGATTCTCTCTCTTCCTCTTCCTTTCCTCCAGGCTCAGCTGGCTGGGGTGGACGCGGGGAGAGACATCCTCTATGACGTCCAGAGACAGCCTACTGAGGAAGCTGCATCCTGAATCTGAATCATTCAGGTCTAATGGACATTCTGCAGCATTATTTGAAGCAGATAAATCATTGGTGACTTGTTTTGATAAAGCACTGGTATCCGCTCGAGCCTCAAAGCTTTCCTTTTTCTCAGTAATAAACTTTTTGATGCCATCACTGTTTTCAAAGTTTCTGCTGTGTTGTACACTCTCATCCTCAGTGTCCAAAGTTAGCTTCCTAGAGGCTTTGTTCGGTGTGTTCTGATAAGCTTTGGAGAACTTCTTCAGTTTCCTGTTTCTCTCCTGAGCTCCATGTGTGTCTGTGCTGGAGGAGTCGATCCCGAACACCTGTAGGTTAAACCGCACGGACAGTTAGGAGCACAGGTAGCCTTTCCCTGAACCAACGTCTATCACCTGAGAAGCAGAAACAGATGATCAAAAAGACTCAATTCAGTTTGTTTTTAATGACATTTTTACCTGTTTGACTTGGCAGCATTTGGCCAAACTAGCCACAACCTCAGACATTGCCTGCACCTCATGGGCCTTCTCACAATTCATAAACTCATCCGGTGCAACTACTTTGTCTGATGACTCTCCTATGGGAATTACAGACAATGCATGAAATATGACCTTCTAATAACCTGAATGTGACATGCATAATAATCACAATAAAGATCCAGTGCAATGTAAATGTGATTTTCAGTGCTTCTGATAATCTGACTGCAGTTACCTGCTATAATGTCTCCAGTCCTCCATCTCAGATTCTGCATCAGATCTTCCAGCTGCATACAGACCCCCAGACCTGGTAAACAGTGGGCTTTCGCTACCCTCAGCAGGGCTGATATGTCCACCAACTTCTTTGAGACATTGCAGAAACCAAAAGTAGTGTTTTCCTTCTCTAAAATTTAATTATTATATATATAGTATATCTAATATATATTTGTATATATAATATATATTATATATATATATATATATATAATAGTTTTTTTTTTTTTAATGCAAATAGAGTGAGAGCAGTACCTTCTATCGCCCATGCGGTCTTGTGTGAGAACGGACGAGCACACACATGAACGTGCTGCAAACATCACGCGTGTAAAAGTCCACAGTGTGCGCATTTGAGATACTTAATGATATGGAGAGAAAGCGCTTAACTTCATCTATTTTTCTTTTTAAAGTGTCGATGGGTATGTCATTAAATGCCATTGTTCACGGGCACAGAGAAAGTGAGAATTCTTAGTTTTAAGACATAAGTAGTCAAATCAGGATATGATTCCTCTGAGGGACCGACTGCGCGGCCATGTTGAGTGTACCAGTTGCGTTTTGTTGAATGGGCGAATCGAAAATGTTACCCTCACACAAACGGCGTTTATTTTGATTAGTAATGCCTTGCGATCATCCTTACGTCATTATTGTGCGTCTTTACACGAGAAACAAACAACGGTTTTGTCCACATATTAGCAGATGTTAAGTTAACGTGAAACATGGCACCTTTAAAACAAAACGCAAAAACCAAAGGTTGATTAAAGAAAGATACTTCAATAACACATTTGCACATGGTGGTTTAACACACAACGCCTAAACGAAAAGAAAATGGGTTCCAGAGAACAAAGTTTTTGATGGTAGTTTAAAAGAGGGTGAGTAGTTCACTTTAAACATAGCCACTTAAAAAAACAATATTTAAGAAAATGTATTTTAGATGTAGAAAGTTCACAATGAATAAACAAATCTGACATAAGGGTCAATGAAAAATAAAGACGTCCGAAATGAGAAAAATCTGTGTAAAACGCACATGCCTAGTTCTTAGATATGTATCGTTGCTTTAACCTTGGTTACATTTTTGAAAACGTTTATCATGTTATACAAAAAAAAGTTAACTTGCGTATTTTTCTTATATAAATTGCCGTAATAGATCCAGAAAAAAAAATGAGCGTCATGACATCGACCAATATATACAACAAATAGTTAACTAGGACTAAATGTAGAGTGTGTACTGTTTGAATCTCAACTCCCTCTCATTCTTTCTCAGGTCAGGGATTTGCCTTCAAAAGGATGGAGAAGATAAAACATGAATATAACAAACTTCTCAGAAAGGAGAGGAAGAAAATGCAACCATCACTAATCCAGTTAGAGGAGGAATATCCCGAGCATCTGAGACATCTATACCTGGCGGAAAGAGAACGACTAGATGAAGAACAAGAAAAAAGAAGAAAGGATGTAAAGGGAGAGCAGTAGATGAAGAGACAGAGGCAGACGATGAACTAAAAATGGTGTTGGATTCACCTTTCACTGAGAAACACATCTCAAACACAACGATTGACCAAACTACCGTCCCTGATTCAGCTAATGAACCAGCGAAGAGTATGAAGGTACAAGTAACAGCTAGTAGTCAAAAAAAAAAAAAAAATTATATCTATCTATTATATATATATAACAACACAAACCACAAATTTTTTCCCTGAGTTTGTGTCATCAGCTCCCAAGACTCCATTCATCCGAAGGAAGCAGAAAATGTCGTCGTATCAGAAAACAAGGCAAGAATATGAAAGGATAATTGGGGAACGTGCAAGAAAACGAGAGGTGAGGAAATAAAAACTGGCAAATGTATACTCAGTGCGCAAATGCACTTCTTAAGCCCATCAGTATGATGGAATTGTTGTACAGTTTTCCGTTCCCTAATGAATCTCCTGTCATTAAGGACCCATTATGTCATGTAAACATACATATTTTAATCATCCTTTACGTTCTTTGGCAAACGATTGATGCATGTTTTATTATGCGTGTCTGTGTAGGAATTTTTGAAAGGCAAAGCTCAGCGAGAGGAGGCTCTGAAAAAATATAAGGAGAAGAAAATAGCCACATATCAGTTGTTGAAAAGAAAAACCAAGAAAGGTCAGCCCAACCTCAATCTGCATATGGAGATTTTGCTGCAAAAGATTCAAACTCAGTGCACGAACAGTATCAACATAAAATGAGACTGTTTTGAAAGTTGTTTAAAGCATGTTAAAAAGTTTTACAATAGACCATCAACAATAAACTCGGCAGTTTGGAGTGAGTTTTTTTTTTTTTTTTAACACAAGGATGTGCATACCTTTGTCCTTCACATTAATGTTGTGTAAATTAACCTTTGTCCTTCAAAATATTAAATGATGTTTTACTTGAGTTAATTTAAGTTTATGAAAAAACGTGATGCTTTATAATATCTAATAAGTGGTAGATCTATATTTTATTATTATATTTAGCTATAAAATGCTGTCAGAAGCTGAACTGCCTGAAAGTGCTTCCTTAAACATTTATAGAATTTTGCATAATTTCTCCTTTCTTCTAACCGTTCATTTAAAAATATTTTTGTGACATGATGAAAGAATGGCATATTTTGTTTATTAGTTGAAAAGCATTGATATCAAAATAAAAGGCCAAATACTAAAATTTGTTGATAAAGCATGTAAACTTTAATAAAAAAAATATTAAAATAACAAAAACAGAAGGCATTGATGCATTAGTAGCAATATAAGAAACTCCCAGTAGAACCAGTAACTGTAATATGACTTCATAAACCGTCTCCTCAGAGTCATATGGCTCCTCCCACTTTATTTGACTACTCCCCCACATAATAGTCTGTTTGTAAAAAAAACAAAACAAAAGCAAATTAAGTTTCATTATTATAATTACATCATTTAGTTTAAATTGGGTTTAAATTATAAATATAATGATTGAAAGTAGATTATGTAAAAAGGTAACAATAACCAACCCAGCATGTTTCTCTCATCTTCATTGCTGTTCTTCACATCAACATACTCCTCCTGATCTCCCTCTGATACACATGAAATACATTGTAATGTGTAACACAGCTTGTGTCATTGATCTCTTTCTCCTCATGACTGTCTGAGACTATTAGATTAAACCTGATAAACCTATGATGATTCACTAATGGTTTAAATACATGTTCATTATATAACATAATTATATATATAAAACAGCAGGTGATGATAAAAAAGCAGTTCTGTGTGACTCACCTGTTACACATTTAAAGTTCTGTCCAATAATTATGACATCATCATAATGCTCCGGTGAGTCCACTACGCAAACATGGAAATATAAACAAAACAAATGTTATCATATCAGTACTGAGTATCATTTAAAAGATATTATGTTAAACAAACACAGATAAAAAAGTAAAAACACATTAATATTAGAGTTCTGTCCACCTGTCATGACATAATCATAGCTCTCAGGTGCGTCTTCTACAAATCTATCATTAAAAAAAGAAAGAAAAACACATATGTATATAAAACAGAGTGACACCTGTTTTACGATCTGGTTTCAGTCCATCAGTGATGACATCATCATAGTAGCCTGGCGTGATTTCCTTCATCTCTTCTGCAGCAAAATGTGTCATATATTTGGGTGCTTGTGGAATATTTTTGGAAACAAAATGTAAACTGTGCTGTTGCAGGTCTTAACCTGGCATTGTTGGCATTATTATAATATACAGTCTTAAATGTTTTTAATAAGATAAAAGCTTTAGTATTATGAACAGCCTCAACAGAGTCATTGGTCAAAAATTTCATTTAGTTATAGAATTACATTTTATGTGTGATTTTATAAGTGTGAATTACATTTACATTTTTTTTAAATGTTAAAATTTATTGGAGTCTGACCATTATTTATTTGAGGTATTATTTAATTATATTTTAGCTCTCTAACCTGAGAGAAGCTCATCAGCATCTTCATACCCAGAATGCATTTCTTCAGAGATGAGACTCCCTGTTAAAGAAGAGTAGAAAAGTCAGAAACATGTAACAGACTGAATCCTCATTTCCTTTGGATCATGTAGCACTGTGTTAGTGACAACACACACACAAAAGCATCAGAAACAGAAATGCCATGTTTTTTTTTGTTGGGCCTATTAGCAAACACACGTAACCTCACATGAACCCGTTCTTCACTGCCTTCCATAAATATACACAGGTAGACACACTCATAAACATGCACCTGCAGCTCTGTGGTTTTCTGTCAGGAATTCTGTGGTTTGAAGCAGGAGGTTTAACAGGACTAATAATAGATGAACATCAACTGTCTGACAGACTATTAATGGTATTAAATGAGATTCATGGCTCATGTCTCACCCCTCTGAGTGAAGTGATTGTGTCTGTGCTGAATCTCCTCATAAACGGCCTCAGTCGTCGTCCTGTGTTTCCTCTTAGAGAGAGCTGTGAGTGTAGACAGACAAACCTGCTGTCAGTTCACAACAAATGACTGATCACACACTGTTAAGTCTCTGGATCTCTCCTACCTCTCCTCATCACTCTGTTCTGCTGAATGAGTATAAGCAGTGGCACTAAGAGCAGTAAGAGCACAACTCCCAGAACAATCACAAGCACTGGGGGGACGGAGAGAGACACTGCTGGAGGAGTTTGTGGAGGAGAAACTGATGTTGAGCGCACTGGAGGAGAAGCTGATGTTGTTGTGGCAGGAGTAGTGGACACTGACAAATCTGGCAATGTAAAAAAATAAGTAAATACAATTCAAACAAATTTTTTTAACACATATATACACTCTAACATTATCTAAAAATGAATATTATTCCTCAGTATTTTGCTGTGACCTGCACAGGTGAGTCCAGCGTTCTCTTTGCGGGAGCAGTCAGTGTGGTTATTCAGGGAGAGAAGACAGTCCCACAGGTGAATCTCATTCCCTCTGCACACGACTCTGTTCAGCCACACAACACCTTCAACAGCACCAAAGACTGAATTCCCATCAGCCCTCAGTGCTGCTCCACAACCCAGCTGCCTGCAGACCACCTGAGCATCACTGATGTCCCACTGATCATCACAGACTGAGCCCCACACAGCGTTATGATACACCTCCAGCCTCCCAGAGCACCGGCCCTCCCCTCCAATCAGTCTGAGAGGAATATGATCTAAAACACACACATCAACCAGCACTGACCAGCTTTTGCAACATTCACAACAAAACACACTAAAACTGAAGTTGGATGCCTTTAAAGCGTAATTCATTTCGGAGGTAAATAATATTTGTTAAATTATACAGATATTAATAATTATAATTAATTGACTAGGAAAATACACTGTTTACATTAACAATTAACACCTTTGTTGTAAAAAAACAAAACAAAAAAAACTTACCTGAACACTGTCTCTGGTGAGAAGATGGTGAGGTAGAACATGTCAGACGACTCTGAGAAAACTCGTGTGTCTGATCCTCTGAGAATAAAAATTAAGAACAGAAAATTTCATCTCTAATTGAAAACAAATCGTTAGTGTGAAAATTGCTAAACATTTAAGCCTCACAAATAATTTTGTCCCTTCAACTTATTTCATTAGTTTACTCACCACATTAGACATACAGTAAACAGGTATGTACAAAAAAACATGACTATTGAGATCATATTAAACCATTTAAATATCATCCTACCTGAGCATATGATTTTAGCCACTTCATATCTGTTGCATTTATTTTGTCCCCAGGGTAAAGATGGACACTGCCACAGATATGAATCATGTGGTCGACAATTAACTTTATCCAGCCAGTTACGAGCTGATTTCACTCTTGCTGTAGAATCAGACAAAACACCAGATCTTCCACAGTTCAGCTCTTGACAGATCAGACTCACTGTGTCTTCATCCATCTGGTTCCAGCACACATTACCCCAGGATCCATTGTAGAAAACCTCCACATTCCCTACACAGCCCTCAGTTAACCTGATCTCTTTAAACTCTAGATGAAAAAGGTGCATTAAAACAATTCAGTTCAGGTTGTGTTAAACCTAAAATATCACCAAAATAACTGATTAATCCAAGTCTAATGCATGCTGCAAGCACAAAATGCATCTAAAACATGCATATTTTAATGTTATTAAAATGTTTAATACATAATACCTTGGGAAACATTCATAGTAATATGACTTAATATACATGGATATTTAAAATGATAAAATAATTTACACTAAAAAAAACTAAATTTCATGTTGACATTTATTTTTTGGTAAGTAGCCACGAACTGTACAGTCAGTTATTATTGCAAAACAAACCCCATCAGTGTGATACAAGACCTCTCCACTCCTCA
This sequence comes from Sinocyclocheilus anophthalmus, assembly GCA_018155175.1. Classification (NCBI taxonomy): domain Eukaryota; kingdom Metazoa; phylum Chordata; class Actinopteri; order Cypriniformes; family Cyprinidae; genus Sinocyclocheilus; species Sinocyclocheilus anophthalmus. Next base: position 112,381 of record JADLZN010004210.1, on the reverse strand, counting down.
TCACACAGGAGTTTAATAATTGCATATTTTGTGGAAAACAATAAATACATCTTTGATAAAACATGCACACTAGTGTACGGTTTACCTGAGCACACGACTCCTACATCCTCCTTGTGTTTACAGTCATGTTTTCCCCAGCCTGGAGAAGAGCAGCTCCACAGGGACGTCTCATTCCCCTCACACTCCACCTCATCCAGCCATATGGGTCCAGAACCAGGACCAAACCAGGCTGGTACCTGCTGGTTACCGAGGGCCACTCCACACTGCAGCTGTCTGCAAACCACATGAGCATCTTTAATATCCCAAGAATCGTCACACACTGTCCCCCATGAGCCGCTGTGAAAAACCTCCAGCCTCCCTGCACAGTCTCCCCCAGAACCCACCAGCCTGATGGACCCGCGACCTGATATTCAGAGAAAGAAAAACACATTATTGACCACAAACAACTGAAGAATCTGTCCAGATGTTGTTCTTCTCACCAAGGCAGGTGATTGACAGCTGTTGTGTGGAGCTGCAGTTGAGAGTTTGTGGAGAGCTGCAGTTCCCCAGATGAGCTTCACTCCCAGAGCACTGGAAGCCCGTCACAAATGTGCAATAACTTCAAACTAAACAGCAAATTAAAAAAAAAAAAAATTTATAACAAACACATTAAAAAAAAAAAAAAAGAAAAAAAAAAAAAAAAAAAAAAAAACATAATTAAAAAAAAAAAACATTTAGAGATAATGTTAATAGTTATGGTTTTTAATCTTTATTTTTTTGCAACTCTGTCATAATGGGTGAGTAAAAGATTTTTTATAACACTTTTATCAACATCAAGTAATTATGAATTTGTAGAACCACCACACACAATAACCACAATTAAATAAATATTTTTAATTTCCTATATCTGCTCTGCTATTTCATTTGTCTAGCAAGTATAAAATAAAAACTGAAAATTAAAAAATGCCGCTGTGAGCATGTAAGACAGACTGCTGCGAACGTATATACATATATTGAATAAGCCCCATATATAATACCATGAAATGTAGCCCCAATAGCAGATAGTACAGGTGGAAGCTGGGAACCGTGGATGGGGTCTGCAAGCCTACTAGCCGAGTATTGGTGAATGTTTTAGCAGCAAGCTTCTGATACGAAAAGAACCAATCAGCTGCGCCACGTGAATAATGATGTCATTAAGTCAGATTGAGTCTCGACTTTCTGCGCAATCTTAGAGTTTCAGGACAGAACTTTGGATTAATAATATGGTTATCTCCTTTATGATATATCCGATCTGCATTTTCCTCATGTAATTAATTAGAAGTCTTTTTAGATAAAAAAATAAAATAAAGGTGAATTTTCTGGGGGCGGGATTAGTTGAAGTGGGTGTGTCCTTACCCATGACTGATACATCATACTCTATGAGAAGAGTGGCTTCCTGGCCGCATTGTTTGAGGATGCTCATGGCCTCTGCGTGAGACGCTCCATGCAGACGAATTCCATCAATACTGAGCAGCCTGTCGCCAGGTTTGATGGTACCTTCCCTGAGAGAAAAAACAAAATACAATACAGACTGAAATGGCCTATCTGAATTACAGAAGAAATATGCAGTACACAAGAGAGGCACCCAGAGACACAATAGCATTTGTATTGTGTGTCCTCTGCTTGTTTGCTCGTAACAATAAGCCTTTAAAATGCCGGAAAGGTTACCGGCTTTACAATTCCACACATTCCACCTGTTATCATGGCAGGCAGGTTATGTCTGTGTTCAACACACCAGAGACCTTTCCAAAACCACAGTAATTCCTAAACTATTAGAGCCAGGAACCATACTGAAGCTCAATAGATATAAAAATAAACTACTTTTCCGAAGTACTCAAGAATATGGGGAGAATGTGACCATCTCTATTAGAGCGTCTGGTACTCAACATTCTTGAACTATCTGATGCACGCAGCACACAAAACTGGTATATTCTTGCTGATCTATCTAGTGCCAATCTGATTGGCTGACATCTCTGCTTTTTTATCAGTCTGCCTGGAAACAAAGGAGTGTTTATGAGAAATGGCTGCAAAAATGATTGCTTTTCAGGAAGAATTAATAACTGGATTATCTTAGGTTTTCCAAGGTAGTAGTATAAAATCTTTAGTCAGCTTTATTTAAGATAGTTTACTAGCAAGCAAATTAGATATCCATCAGTAGAATGTTAATAGTTTAAAGTTTGGGGTCAGTAAGATGATATACGAGTATCTAAATACTATTATACAAAAATTTAAAACTTTTATTCAGCAGGATTGCATTAAAGTGATTAAGAAATAAATGCTGTTCTTTTGAATGAACATCAAAGTATAACAGTTATAAGCAGCAAAACTATTTCAAGGTCATAATCATGTTCCATGTTCCTGAGCCACCAAATCAGGATATTAGAATGTTACTGAGGATCATGTGGCATGAAGATGGGAGTAAATTCAGCTGCTATCACAGGAATAAATAAATTACATTTTAAAACAGTTATTTAAAATTGTAATACATTTTACAATATTTACTGTAATTTTGATAAAATAAATGCAGCTTTTGTGAACATGAGAGACCTATAGTATAAAAATCATACCCACCCAAAACTTTTAAATGGTTGTGCAAGTCTGTGAAATAATCTGTATTAGTCTTATTAATTTTGGACAGACATACATTTTGTAATTATTTTTTTTAGTAGTTTTTTCCATTCAAATATTAGTGGAGGCTGTAATTATTGTGGTACAATTTATTTGCGTTAAAAACAATAGAATGTAAACATAAAGGTAAACTGTGATTAGTCGGTTTGTGTATCTTTCTATTTAAGTCTGGCTATGTCAGACTATTGAGCTTTATGCGAGAAAAACATTTTTATTTAAAAAAAACATTTCAACCCCGGAATAACAGGGAGCACCACAAGAGGTCGAGTTTTGGTTAGAGGCTTGATTTATCACTCAAACTAAATGAAATTTGCTGTTTTTATTTTCCAAGGGGGCCATTCTCTGTGACTGCAAGATGTCAGAGGCCAGTCAATACCAAATTGCAGAAGAACAGAACACGATATTTACCCAGAAAAACAGGAGCCATGCCATTGAACAAAAGAAATGGGAATACTCTCTTGGTAAGAAATAAAATTACCAGTGTGCAAAATTAATATTGATAAGGGTTGTGGGGAAAGGGAGAGACGGGCTGGCGTGTAATGACGGTAATAACAGAGCAGTTCAAATGCCAGAGCGAGTGAAATATCACACCGGTCCATTTGCAATTCTCAAGCGAGTGCTGAAGTTGCGGGGCAATCCATTCCGGTTCCGAAAGGGACTCCGACTGGGAAACACTATTTTCATCAAGCAATTTCTTGCCATTTCACAAAAATGACTACAGTTCAACTATGCTAGACCAGTAAAGATAAAAACCCAACCCATTACGAGGTAACACAGAGAGAAACACACATGGGTTAAAAATAACCATTTCACCATTTAATGCAACATGCAAAAATAAAGTCAGTAATTTAAAAATAACAATAAATACTGTAAATAAAAAAACAAGCATCATAAATGCTAGTGACTCATTTTTAAACACTTTTCCAAAACCCAGTAAACTGCCTACAGACAAATCAAAGCTGCATTCTTAATGCCTATCCATAAAATAAGAAAATTAATTATTGCTAACCTTTCAATACCTGTTTTGGCCAAATTATGTTTAATTGGCCGCCCAGCTAAACCAGCTTCAGCTTGGAAAACAGTTTACAACAGATAAATCCAGCTTAAACTAGCTCACACCATCTAAGATGAGCAAAACTGCTTAGGCATTAAAGAAAGTTTTAAGGCTTTAAAGAAGGACAGTGTCATTAAAATTTGATCATTTCATTATTGTGTGCTATATGTATTTTCATGCTTTTTAGAGTATCCTGACATTAGCTTAGCAAAATGCTAACACCAAACCCCATTTAAATCAATTGTGAGTCGATGTAGTGTCTCTAATAAGTCTCACTCGGTTTCATTTAGGCTGCCCTTTATGTTTTGGAAAAGAGCTTTAACGTTAGTGCTGATGAATACAGTTCAGTTTAGGACCAACTCACCTGTCAGCCGGACCACCAGGTCTGATGGTTGTTATGGTAACCGGGCGAGATTTGTTTCTGTCTTCATGGGCGCCTCCTACATCATGGAAAAAACAACTTGTTTTGACACATTTAACAAATGTAGCCATATAGCGAAACCTTGCATTTACACTCCAGGATATTTACTCAACATTATATAGTTTAACCTACTGTACACTTAGCCAATGAGGTAAATCATAACTCCAAATACTAGCTTAGTGGCACAAACCAAGGGCCATTTGCTCACCACACTGAGATTTTCATATCATTCTCAACAAAAGCACCAGTATACATTTTTAAAGCCTCTGCTTGCTATAAATTTGCATACCATTGAATTCACAAATGGAGTCTCAAAGATGAAAAGAAAGTCCTCAAAATGCCTCTTTGAGACAGATTTGAGAAAAAGAGCGAAGCTAACCAAGACCTTGACAGGAAACCTTTTTTCCCTCTCTCTCTCTTCAAAAGACTTCCTACTGTAGATGGATCTGAAAAATGGTCTCTTTCTTTTAATGAAGTCTAAAATGCTGCTTGGTAAATATTTGGAAAATGAGTGTTAGCGGCACGACTGAAAGCTGCTTCATCTCTTTTCACTGGGCTCAAGGGCAGTGAAAGAAATCTTTAGAGAAAAATGGTCTTTTTTTGTTTGATGTAGATGTGAATGAAAGTGTGTTGATGAGGTGAGCTCAGAGACATTTGAACTGGGATGTGAAGAAGTCTACAGAGGCACCCACCTCTGATGACGAAACCGAATGTATTGCCTTCTTTGTGCAGCGTCACCTCCACGTTTTTGAACATGACCCCTGAGCCCTGTACAGCTGAGGAAGGAAACGAACTGTTCAAAGTTCTGCCAAGATCTCAATGCAAGACCAGAACACATAAATGAACAAACTAAATGGCCATTTACGCCACTGAGAATGAGGAAACTCAGCATAAGATTGCGGTTATAAAACACGCCTCATTTTATTGCTATTATGTATTTTCAGATTAGGATTTTGTCATATCATTGACACTTGTTTGTTTCAAATAAGTTTAGAATTTCAGAAGATTAAGGAATTAATTAAGAAAAAAAAATATTTTATCAAATTGAAAAAAAAAATAAAATCCATACAGTTCTATACATGATATTAAATTGTACTGAACATATAAATGTAAAATGTGTGTGTGTGTGTGTAAATACAATTAAATAAATGTGTATATGTGTATAAATAAATACATATACACCCACATGTACATAACCACACAAATACATGTAATTTATGAATAAATGTTTTAATATTATTTGTTTGTATCAATTAGATTCATAATTTTGGAATTGTGATAAAATTCTCTTTTATCAAATAGTAAAAACTGTTTATACACATGATATTAAATTTAATTTTTTGCAATATCAGAATTTATATACACCAATACATATGAACAATTATTCATATAAAAATTAAATATATTATATATTGAGCATTAATATAAATTACAACTGAAATATATATTCTGTATATGAAATTATTCTATGTGTAGGAAATCAGTTTCATAGGACAACATTCAGTTGTGTTTCTGTTTAGCATACAGTTCAGAGTTTATTATACAACATTTACTTGCAGAATGATGCGACTGACCAATCAGAGTCAAGTATTCCAGCTGTGTTATAATAAGTAATATGGTAATTTTCTAATCTCACTCACAGACAGGCGGTAGCTCATACTCGACCTCCAGGACGACCCTCTCCCCCACATTCTTCAGCAGACTAATAATCTCATCATGACGAAACTTTGTCAAGTTGATTCCATTCACAGACTTTATATAGTCCCCTACGTTCAACTGGTCACTCCTGCAAAGAAACAGACCAAGAAAAAGATTCTATACATTTGCTGGAGAAAATGTGAGAGGAGGAAATTGCATAACCGAAAGAAGGATGAAAGAACACAGTAAACAGGCAGGAGGAGAGAAAAGAGTGAACAAAGAAAGAGAAGAAATAAAGACAGGCAGAAAATAAGGCGGAGATGGAGTCAGGTCGAGCTCGGAGGCGCTTTGATAGCTGATCTGAGCCCATGAAGGGAACACTTCATGGGCTGCTCTAGTCTCCATCTCGCTCTTTCTCTGACACACATACACTCAGCTGAAAGCTCTCGTGTTTTACAAGGCGGCCTGATTGTCAACAGATTCTGAAAGAACGAGTGTGATGTTAGGCAGTTTATTTCAGCTCGAGTAGAATTATAAGGGCAAGTGTCTAAGACATAAGAGTCGATATGCAGTGAAACGTTTAAAGCCAAACAATGGATTTGAAGAAGAAAAGTATCTGTGACTGTGAAGAAGAGGGCATTAAACGTGTGCGTTTCACTATACGACATATGCAGTGTTTGTTCTGGGATATGAATATGGATCCATTTTCTGAGGATTGTGGGTGTGTGTGTATTTTTGGTGAGGGCTGATACGCTGGCGAACAGTAGGCCGTCTGCCATTCCTGACAGCCAATAGGGAAATGGGAGAAGAGTTCTGGCTTATGCCAGTATTGATTAAAAGATCTGTCTACCTTATCACACACCAACACACACACACACACACACAGAGTTGTAACCGAAAAAAACAATGTGCGCACACACACACACACACAACATACTTCCTAGACAAAGCTCCAGCACACATTGATCTCTCTGGGCCCGTCTATTGATGCTGTCTTAGCAAAAATCATTAGCATAAACACAAAAAGATAATAAAAACCTGACAACACAAATCCTCAAATGTGAATTTTTGCAACACTAGCATCTACAAAACTGAACTGAAAGTCAATTCTTACATTTTCTAAACAATATGTGATTGGTGCTGGCTAGCTGTACAAAACTAGCCACAACAATGCTAATGTGAAGTTAATATGAGTGACTGCCTGCAGTATGCAGGGCATTTTAAATGTTTTTACCTTGTGCTATGTGGTTGCTAGAGTATTTTGGGTAGTTGCTAGGTGCTTTACTTAAGTCTACCACAAATTTATGATTTTATGTTTTCTAGATATGACTCGAGTACCTCTTTCAATGTAAGTCTAAGGACTTTTTCTTGCTTGAAAAGCCCAAAGCTTTCAGATGTCATTCATGTCAATAACAGCCTTAGCAAACAGCACCAATTACGGTTTCCAAATGTTTCCCAAGTTTCGAATTAGAGATGTCTGACATCGTGAAAACACAACAATGTTTTTGCAAAATCAACCTCGCTAATACTGACCTGGCAGCAATGCCGCCCTGGCGCAGGTTGGAGACGCGGGGCTTGCCATCTTTGTCGATGCCTCCAGATACTGTCAGGCCCAAGGTTGTGCCTTCCTTCTTGATCAGCTCCACGGTGCTGGTGCCCTTAAACTCATCTGTGAAGCACAGGGAGGTATGAGGAAGAGGGTCAGTGGGGGAGGTGGGAGAGGAAGAGTAGAGACAGGAGATGAGAGGGTGACAGGAGCAGAGGAGGCCAACCGCTGCCATACCCCACTCTCTAAATGACTGTGATCAGGCGTCCCGGACTGGCCCTCTCTCACACACTCTTTATCTCTCTTTCTCTGTCGTTCTACCCTAGCTGGTAATTAGTTATACACTCTATAGAGTGCTCAGAGTGTGTGTGTGTCCGCACTTAGCAATAGGTCGAGGACACAGTCGTCGCCAGAGGTGCGCTAAAACAGACAAAACCTTTGACAACATCATCACTTGGAAAAATTACAATTCAGTAAGTAAAATAAATTAAAAACAATAATTAAAATAATGAATACATAAATTAATAAAAAAAACAATAAATGAAAGTGAATAGATGAATAAAAATGCATGAGCATTTTTAAGAAAATAAATACAATAAACTCCTATATAAACGCCACACACACGCAAAAGTAATTATAAAATAACATATATATATATATATATATTATATATATATAATATATCTGCAAATTAATAATAAATAAATTAAATAAATAAACAACCCACCCACAAAGGGTGGTCCTGTTACATCAGAACACGTCTGTTTGGACGGTTTTATCCGGTGTTAGCCCGCAACACCGGTTAGGTGTGTCACTGCCCACGCGGCCCCCCCCCGCCTCATTTCGATTTTTAAAGTAATAAAATAATTTAGACAGTTACAGACAAAGGACAATAAAATTAAGGAATGCGAGCGGCTCATATTGCAGCGTTGCTGACAGTCGATGAGGAGAACGCTGACAAGAGAGGTGAGGTGAGAATAGACAAGCACGGATGCAGAAGAGATTCAAAATGACATGCCAAAAGAACCTGTTTTAAAAAATATTGGATTTTGAAAAACCTGTTGACTTCTGCCATTTATCTAAGGTGATATTGGAAGTTTTTTTAAACATTAATTTCTTATTTATTTGGTTCCACAGTGTTTGATGATTTTTACTTTATTTAAACTTTGTGTATTTTATTTTACTATCTATGCTGTCTCCCCAAGCTTTCTTATTTGTTTTTGCTAATAACGTACATTTCTTATTTATATGGTTTCACAGTGTTTACTGATCTTCAGTGTGCTACCTAAACTTTGTGTAAGTTATTTGTTATTTTATATTAGGCATATAGCATGGTGTTTTATTCATTTTGTTAATAAAAGTTATATATAAAAAACATTGTATTTGTTGCCTTGAATGAATCAAGCAATGGACGTCGATTGCGCTAATTTAAGTGAAAAGTAAAATGTGACGCGTCTTTAAGCATGTTAAAAGAGAAGTAAAAGTGAGCAAAAGAGGGAAAACTCAAACGAACTAAAAACAAACAACTGCTTCAAGCCGAATAGACGCTAATTTGAAAGTGAAAGTAAAATTGTACAAGCTTTTACAAGCTATTAAAAAACGAGGAAAGCGAGGAAAAGAGGGAATTTTTTTTTATTATTATATAACCATATACATTTATTTTTTAGGGCTAGTACATAGTTTGAATTACCTTCATATAAAAATTTATATTTTTAGGATTTTTTTCAACTGCCTCCCTTATATCATTTTGTCTTATATTTACCTTCTCTCTCACCATCTTGCACAGATATTGCTGGTCAGGCAGACGCGTCGCTCCCCTATCGACTGGCTGTCATTCAATCCCTCAGTGGGATTGTCAAAGTCACATTAAGAATACTGCATATCTGTGCAAGCAGGGCGCTCTCTCCCTTCCTCTCTCACACTCTACCATCACTACATCAGCTATCAAAGCTGGAGAAGAAATAAAAATAAGGGATTTGTAATCCCTCTCTCTTGACTGGAGGAAGGAAAAGACGGATTTATATGAGTTTGTTCACTTTCCTTTCCTCTCTCAGTATGTCTTTCTGTGGCGGGATAGATAGCGAGGGGAGACAAGGCTGTAAACCCCCCTGAGGCTACTGACAGAACAGAGTTGCTGAGCATCTCACCGCAGGAGGATGGCAATAACGGGACACGGGCTACAAAAAGAGCCTCTTTGGTGCTTAAAGGCTATAATGAAAGACACTTGCTCTTCTTTAGAAACAAAAAAGCTTCATAAATATTCTGGATAAACACCATTGATGGGTACAAGTACTCAGAAATGACAGCTACGATAAAACATGAAAGCACATTAATGGTGTGACTTGATTTTGAACTTAAAAACATTTCACACTAATCTAAGTCCATATGAAGTCCATTCATATCCAGTGAAGCCTCGCTTTTAATTTTGTGATTTGTTGCAGCGGGTTAGACCTTGATTGAGATGCATTTTGAAAAGTAAAAAAAAGAACAATACTTAATGGAACAACTGATTCAAATAAGCACAAACAGAACTCAATTGATCATCATAACATTTCTTGCAACGCTTCAATATCAGTCATTTCAGCATGCATGCACTTTCAACCTGTTAGGTCAGCCTTCACAAACCTCGCAGTGAACGGTTTCTGCATTGACAATGAAATCATGGGATCTGTGTATCTGTTACAAATCCATCAGCTTAGTTTTGCTTTAAAATCCATAACTGCTCTGATGCCCTTTGCATGCAAATCACCTGCGCAGTAACCTCAGTTGAGGAAGAAACCGATTTGACATTGCACTCTGCCTCCGATCGATACCGCTGCCATATGGACATGGGAAGGGAGCTATGTCGAAACGTGACACTGGACAGAGGGAGGTTAGCATGGATCTCAATGTCTGGCCTGAACCTGAACCTCCAGGCAAGCCTATGGAGCCGAGCAGAGCTCTCACAGTGCAAACATTCTGATATATATCAAAGACAGCGAAGTAATTAAAAGAGAAATCAAACTTATAATGAGCCAACAGGAACTGCTGAATAATTTAGTGTGTGTGATTTTGTGTGTGTTTGGGAGTGATAGTGGCAAAACATCTTGTCGTGAGAAAAAAAATGAGACTCAGTATTCAAACGGGAGTTCAATCTATAACAAGCCTTGTGTTGTGTGCCAGTCTTTTGATAATTAATTGTAAAAGAACTGCTCGATTTGCCTTCAGCTTTCATCAATCATTTGATTAAAAAGAACTTTGCACTGCTGGGGATTCGCCTGAGAGCGAAAAATTCAGGGCCTGACAGGGCCGAATTATAAATGTCGCTGTCATTTCTCTCCTCTCATTCAGGTGAGGAATAAATGATGGTCTTTCGAAGGTTTGTGGCAGCATTAAATTAACTCCCTTTACATGTGGAAGACAGGAAAAAAAAGTGATATGGTTGACATAACATGCCTTCTGAGGCCAGAAACATTGATGCATTTCCAGCAGAAATACTTGCAACGTTACATTACAATATCTTATAATTGTACTTCTGACATGACAATTGACCCGAAAAGAAAACTAATCATAGCAGACAACCATAAAAGCAAATAGTCAACTACACTCTTAAAAATAAAGGTGCTTCACGATGCCATGGAATAACCTTTTAGTCTAAATGGTTCCATAAAGAACCTTAAACATCCATGGAAACTTTCTTTTCAAAAAAGTTCTTGGGCGAAAATAAGGTCTTCAGATTATAAAAAAGGTAAGACGAGAGGTCTTTAAAGAACTTTGACTGAAGGTTCTTTGTGAAACCAAAAGGGTGCTTCTAGTGCATCGCTTGAAGAAACCTGTTGAAAGAACATGTATTTTAATAGTGTATAAGGATACGCCAATACCGGCCAGAATTATCGCCCGCTAACCGATAAGTGGCTGATATTAAAATTCAACAGTATTATTATTATTATAAACTAAAAAATTGTTTAGAATGGCACAAGTGACAGGTTTAAATGTAATAGATAGCAAATCTCAAAAATGAAAGTGATTTTTTGTGTAGTGTAGTACATTTTTGCAGATAACCACATATATATTATACTTGTATATATAATTAACATAACATTATATATATATATAAAATACGAATTCAATTATACTAATTAAAAGTAAAAATGTGTATTTTTAATTTCAAAGCTCTTATTGTGAAATGTCCTACTGAACTGTTTCTTTTTCGTAAACACCGTCCAAGCCAATGCATCCCTCATGCATGTTGTGAGCCCTGTCGCGCAGCTGCACCGGGGGGCCCACTGGGGGTCATCCAATATCCATACAATTTGTGGCACAGTATGCCATGGTCATATAACAAGCTCTGTCTTAAGCTGTCTGGGGAAAGCGTGGTTCTCTCAGTTCACTGAGGGTTCAGCATAATATCTCGGCCCAGAGCAAGAAAAAGGGCCGCTGGGATCTAATGAGCTGTGCTTTGAGGGCTACGCTGGGACAGGTGTGGAAGTTGATAAGTTGATCCCATTACTCGTGGTCTCTCATTTCATTCCATGTCCTCTCTCCCACCTTTCCTGTTTGAATGAGGCACACAGAGCTAATGCTGCCATGCCATGTTGCCACGGTGATGAGATTGGCCATCAGCTTTCTCAAAGCCGACAGATTTCTGTGGCGGGATCGAATGCTGTGCCCATCAGACAGGTATTGAGGGGAAGAGACAGAAAGATAGAGCTTGAGACAGCATGTGCGAGAATGATACAAAGCAGGAGATAAAAGTACAGATAGAGTGTATGACGGAGAGAGCAAGATATAAACATCTACTCTGCCAGCTGAGGCGCACGCAGGTTAAAACAGTTATCACTTTTCAAGCTGCCTGTGACAGAAAACGTTAATCTGCGATCGCAGACTGATCTAGATAGCAAACTTGATAGATAATGCACAGAAAAATCCAACCAAACACAGGAAGAAGTGTACAAGAGGCAATCCAACACTGTATCATTTACTGTAAAAAAGTAAATAATTTATTTAACTTAATTTTGAAAACATAATTTATTAATTGGGAAATTATTTTAATAATGCAATTTTAATATAATACATTAATACAGGTTTTTATTGATAAAGATGTATTACCATAAATTGCACAGACTTAATGAAATTTAGGGATACACACACAATTAAATGCAATAATTGTGCATTATTGTATTATTGCATTTAGATCACCCTTTTTCATTGTCTAATGCTCACTTAAAATTCATTTTTCAAAAAATAATTAAATAACAATAATTAGCACTGTTAAATGTAATCTTCAGTAAATATCAAAGTGAATACCAATCATATTAAATATTCAAAAAAGTCTATAATTTCAACTCAAATATCATACAGCTTGAATGGATGCACAACCTTTAACACAAACAATAAACGTTATAAGAAGACTTTTCTCCTTTCTTTCAAAAACTTTCAGGCTCTGTCCTAACTATGTTTATTTGCATTTGCTCATTATCATTCAGTATTGTTTATCCCTGCTGTTCACCACGCTATCAGAAAAGACCCACCAGCTGAGAACCACATACAGTATTTAGGAAAACGCTTCTGTTGTTTTCTATGAAAAGCTCAGACAGGGACAGCAGCGAGGTGCGTTGTCTGTAACATTGCTCGGAGGTGTAATGAAAACATTTGGTTAAATGCCCACTGTCAGTTCACGGTTTCACTCTCTATGAAGGCTGTAGGCGTACTAGCAGGTGGGCTCAGCACTGAATTGGCTTTCCAACATTGAAACTTTTAGCAGTCAAAATGACAAATTGGGCCATAATTCAATATGGAACCAGGCATGACTAATGGTTGATGCTAGCAAACATTCGCACGGATAGAAAAACAAACATATTCATAAACAATTGCTTCAATTAAAAAAGGTCCAATTCATTACACAATTTCTAAACCGCCTCTTCAAAGGGAAGAAAAATGATCAGCTGTAACTAATCAAATTAATAATTGAATATGATATTTGCAATCTGAGAATAAATGATCTGGTGTTTGAATAATGGCTCTCTTTGTTTATGTTCGATCATGCAGGCTATTACATTGACACACGCAATTCCCGTTTTGTTATATAACTCTATTCAGTGCAGTAAAACTGACACAGTGGTTCCTTCTGATGGACACCATTTTGAAGTTGTATGTGAGACAGAGATCAATATTCCCATACAGAGATGGTTTAGAGCCACTCAAAATGGTAGAAAAACACCACAATAAAGCACTTCTTTAACATCAACCACAAGCAAGAACTACTACAATAATTTGATTAACTGTATGTCCTTTCAATACTTAAAAGGCTAAGTTCCTGTCTTAATGTGTGAAAAACCTGCCTATACCTATTTGTATGCTGCACTAACCTCTCCACAGGAGGACAAACACACACAGGCAAATGAAAAACACTATCTGTTGGCTCCTGCGCCAAACAGGGGTCTTCTGGGAGAAAAAGTTTGAGCGCATTTATCATGAAGATTTGGCACAGGCACGCTGAGGTACAGTATGAAGTACTAGCCGGCACATCTGCTTGCTATCTCTTTACTCATCTGCTTCTGACAGTTTTAAACCTCTCAGGGAAACACGCTTTGCTTTAGAAGGCTAATTTTAGAGGGTGGTTCTTCAACTATGGCCACTTTTGGACTTAAAAAAATTGACTCTTAATTATATTTACACTCTCAGTAGTTCATTTCATTAGTTTACTAACAATATACAACAATATACATCATAGAGAAAAGTGAAAAAGTGTGCAGTGACATTGTCGACAAAGGAGTTGGCCATTTAATCCTAAAAAATACTTTCAGTGATCCATCATTTAAATGATGATTTTTGACTTGCTAAGGCTACTTTCATAGCTAGCACTGTGTGTATATTATATAGAATTACTGTAAACAATAAAGCATGCATTTAGCCATACTACTCTTTAAAAAAAACAATGTTCCAAAATATTTCTATTTCAAATAAATAACTTATCTTTTGAACTTTCTATTCATCAAAAAAGAAAAGTAAAAAGAATAATAATAAAATACTAAAAATAAAATGTTAAAAAATTAAAACCTGGTTAATATTGTAATAACAGAGGCACTTCTGAAAGTATTTTCAAAGACATAAAAGTTAAAAAAAAAGTATCACAGTTTTTACAAAAGGATAAAACTGTATTAATATATAATATCAGAATGATTTCTTAAGGTTCGTGTGGCATTGAAGACTGGAGTAATGATGCTGAAAATTCAGCTTTGCCATCATAGGAATACATTAAATTTCAAAACATATTCAAAAAGAAAACAGTTATATTAAATTTCAAAATCATTACGTGTTAACTGTATTTTTAAAATCAAATAAATGAAGCCTTGGGAGCATAAGAGACTTCTTTCAAAACCATTAAAAAAAATCTTACCAAACCTATATTTTTAAACAGTAGTGTACATATATTTCACACAGTAAACATAAAAAGTGTTTGATCATTCAACTCTTTATTTAGTTTATTATATTTTTCTAGTATTAGATTGAAATAATTGGTGTAGGTCAAACAAATGCATAAAAGCACAATAAAATATTAAAAACTACATAAAAATACATTTGAAAAGTAAAAAAATGGGTTTTAATGTGACCCTCTGCTGGTTTTAATAAGAAACAACCTAAGGGACATAAAGTTAAAGAAACACCCAGTAACAAAACAGTCAAAACTTCGCTAAGAAACTCTGCTCACAAGAAAGCACCACAAACAGCCCTTAAAATGAGCCACAACCTCCATTAAACTTCCACTCTTTCGACAGCTTGATAACAGACCTCTGGCAAAATTAATCGAGGCCTCTGCAGTTGCACCCTGCATTACATGCGGCTCTGAAAGTGCTGAATCACTTTGATGCAACAACATTTTCAGCTTGCAAGCCAGCGCCCAATGCCATCCACAGCGAACTCATCTGTCAGCAGCCCGTCTCTCTCACTCATTCGGTGCCTGCCCAATGAATGCTAACATGGCATTTAAAAAGAGATGTGTATGCCAAGGGACTTGTATCTAGGATAAGCGTGTGCTAGTGTTGTAGCAAGAAATTGAGGTTATACATGAATATCTCCATATCTCTTCAGCAGCAGCCCAATGAGCTTTGGGACACTCCTGCACTGCAGGCCTCGGCTGCTCTGTATGTTGCTTAAAACATATTGTGATTATAACCAGTTAGAGAACACGACCCCCAGCAGATTCATTTGCAAAATTCCAAGTAACAATTTGCTAATCCCCTCATCCATATTAATAACAACGCAGAGGACTAATCAAGGAGATTTAAATAAGCAGCGGGATCGGTGACGGTGCAAGAGTGGAGAGGCTTCAGCCATTCTCAGCTTTATTTCACAGCGGTTTGAGGCTCGCATGATTGAGTGACTCTCCTGGGCGTCGCTCTCAGCGTTATAAAAACACAGAGATAGAATCTTGGAGAGAGAGAGAGCGGGAGAGAGACTTGTGAATCTGAAAGAAGTATCAGGCTTTTCTAGCCAAGCTATCTTTATGTTTTGCCTCTGATTTTCACTAGCAGGTTTGGGAAAGACTCTAAATTTTACCTTTGGTTTACTTTCAGTTCATTTATTGGATTGTACAATTGAATTTCAACAGGGTGTTGAATTGGAATATTAATTGGAATGACAAAGAGGAATTTACTGCATTGCAGTAAAATGAAATTCAACAAGAGGAAACAATACAAAACATAATTACAAAAATCTTTTCAGCTTTTCCTTCAGCTTTTCATTATTTTTTATTCTGATATGCAAAATATTTGTCTAAACTAGGTTCAATTCTGTGTGAAATTAACATTCAAATTCCTTTGAATCTACTTAGCATCTTAACATATACAGTCTATACAGTATAAAAATTAAATACCGGTGGTATTAATGTTTCTGAAAGCTACTGTTCAGTAGGTTTTTAAAAAAAGAAATTAATACTTTTATGCATCAAGGAAACATTAAATTGATCGAAAGTGACAGTAAAGTAAAAAAAATATAGATTTAAAGGCATCTGCATGCATCAAAGAAATCCTGAAAAAAATGTATCACGGTTCCAAAGATTAATTGTTTCAACATTTATGATATACTAAAGTTTCTTGAGCTCCAAAATTACCGTGTTAAATGCTTCTGAAGAAATCAGGTCACTGAAGACTAGCGGAATGGCAGCTGGAATATTTCAGCTTTGCCATCACAGGAAAAGAAAATACATGTGAATATATTTTAAAATAGAAAACAGCTCATTTAAATTCTAATAACATTTACCAATCCTATTGTTTTTACTCTATTTTTGATCAAAATGCAGCTTTGGTGAGCATAAGAGACTTTCAAAAGCTCTTTCAAATCTTACTGACCACAAACTTTTGAATTGCAGTGCACGATAACTTGGGCTTATGGGTAATTCATACTAAAAATATACATAAACTACACTTCCAACAGCTTTATACATTTATTCACACCTTCATTCAACTTTAATTCTACTTTTTTAGATTCAAATTTTGAATTACAAATCTGCATCCTGTTTGCTACCTCAATTCAAATTCCAAAAGTGAATCTGCATTCAAATCAATTCCAAAAGCAGTGAATTTCCGAATAGTCTCGGGTTGAGGGGCACAGCACAACATTCATCATCAGTTGCAAAATAAATTCATTTCCCACTATTCCACCATATATTTTTAAAACCAACACTTAAAAACATCAGGATATCTACACTTACCAAATGCATTTGTAGTCTTTGGAGAGTCTAAGCGCATGGAAAACTTGTTCTCTCCATCTCTCTAAAACCATTCAGCTCTAGCCACGCTTCAGTTTAATGCTTCAGTTTCAATCCTTTGTTTTAATTGATTTTTATTATTCATAAACAACTCATGAGCATTAATTCTTTGCATAAACCAAGACATACACTTAGTGATGTAGTGTTCTAATTATTAGTATTCCCTCAAATCATATAAACGCCATTTATCCAACATGTCTGAAATACAAAATAATTTAAGTGCAATGCGAATGGTCATATTAAAGCCATTATAAAAAGAGTGTATCATGCAAGTTTTATAGTGAGTAATTGTGATTGCGTAAGACTCAGGCATTGAGCAAGTCAAGAATGGCCAATGGATCAAATCTAAAAAATGCAACTTTCTCACTCTCTCTGTATTTCCGCTTTTAATATTTAGTCACTTTCCTCCGGCATCATTCTATGTCTGATGTATGTGAAGTATTTTGTGACAGTAGCTCCTAATCCCACTCTTGGCAGTAAGTGATTTTCTAAGGAAGCATTATGAGACGTGCCACCATCTCAACCGCAAAACCATCACACCGAGCTCGGTAGGAGCATCACAGTCTGCGCCTAATCTGTCTTCAGATGGATGGTTTAATACGGCAGTCCAAAGAGCCCGTGCCTACGGCGTGGAGCTACATCAGAACGTGGGCACGAGGCCCCAAAGCCGTCATGCTAAATGCTAACCGCTTCTGAAGATGGGTTTGGTGTGCTTAGAGCTCTGTACTGAGAGATTATACAGGGAATTTATTTCAACACCCTCTGAGATGTTTTTACCTCTAGCATGAAAATGAGCGTTGCTTCAAAACGGATCTCAACTAACATAAAAGGAACGCTGGGTATGTGTAACAAGTCATAAATGAACATGCGAGTGATTTGTTCGCCTTGTCACATAACCAGAGAACCAGTCGCAATTGATGTACTGGCACATTATGTACACTATCAGTTAAATGTCTGGACATGCCAGTCTTGTTGTTAAACAAAAATGTTAAAAAGTTAAATCAAAACAAAAAGCTTTTATTTTAGCTTTATCAAAGTATTTAAACTTTGAATAGATATGCTTTTCATTATACATTAAATTTTTTAACCAATATATTATTTTTGTATAGAAATTCATATGGGTACACAATTTTATCTGTCTAGAACTAATTTCATTACTAAAGTCTTTAAGCAGAAATCTCTAGATACAAATGCTTTAATAATCATGGAACAAAAGTAAATTCAGTCAAATGACCAGTAGAGTATGCTAAATAATGTCTTGTGAATGATATTGTTGACTGCAAAAAAGGGAAAAACAAACCACTTCTTGTTTAATACGGTCACAAAACAGGGTTGTTATTGTTAACTAAAACAAACTATTAAAAATAATTGTCATTAATTAAAATAAAGCTGATAAAAAAGGAAACAAATATTAGACAAAAAAAAACAAAAGCTTAAAATACTTAAACTGAAATGATAAGTATACGTTTAGGTTGAAGTACTAAAATTATTCAATCTTAAATTGAAATTAAAATAATTAATGAAAGCTAAATAGAAATATATAAAAAAATACTATTAAAATGAGAAAAGCATATAAAAGTACTAAAATTCAAATGAAAATAAAAAGTAAAAGCAAATTAAAAATCTGAATAAATACTATGATTGTATATTAATATTAAAACTGGTAACTACATCTAAAATCGTCACAATCTTGTTTAAGAAAAATAAGGCTTCACAGAGCTAGAAACATTGGAAAGCTAAGCTAAGCTAGCATGAAACAGATATTTTCACATAGCTTTCACACTAAACAACAGCCATTTTGAGGAGAAGTACCTACTAATGTTGAGTTTCATTAACACTTTTGAGATGCAGGTGTATGTCGTCACACAAAAATGAAGGCAGCCATACACTCACTTCTAAGCAAATAAAATGCACAGATGAGACAAAATTTGTAAATTTCATTATAATAAAGCCCTTTTAGAAAACATTAGCAATAGGCACATAAAACGGTAATTATTTCCTGTCAATAATCGTACACTTGCAAAAACGCAATTTTGTTATATGTCACTTTTCGAGCATCATACTAAACCACACCTTCGAATAAAACCCAGCATATTTTACACCAGAACTGCAGTGACAAATCAGACGTTGTGCTTTGTACCTGGAATACTCTGTCTCCTAATTGCCAGAGCGCCATCTGGTGGCCTGGAGGGATTGGAGTGTTTAGTGTAGGGCCCCTCATCTGAAAAACACAAGAAAACCAAGACATTTGAAAACCACACAATGGTTTTCATTAGCAAAACCTTGTCCTTATTTTCCCATGCAAGCAACATGTACACAAATTCAAAGCCGCTGGAGTGGGCGTTCTTCACAGGAAATGATAGCTGTCACATATACACAGCTATTACAATGGCCAACACGCTCTCCAAGAGGCGTAGCCTTCAATAACAATCATTTGAACACGAAGCTGTCAGCTTTTCACGCACATGCTCAAATGTAATAAAAAGGCACACAGACACTACTCCTACATGTTGAGCAGAGAACAGTGGCCTCCCATCTGTGATATACGGTGAGTGCATCAGCAGCTTCAGCTGTGGCCATCCGATTGTGTGCTCAGATTTAGAGCCGTGGAATACCGAGCAAAGACAGCGGGAGTCCCGTCATAATGGAGCCCTTAAAGAACAGCAGGACGGCACACTGATCACTGTTTACTTTGACTGCAGTAGCAAACGCAGCCAGACTCGACAGCAGATCACACATATGTGGAGAAGCGTGTAGGTGTCCAAGAGACTGGATGGAAATTTATACAGCGGGAAAAAGATGACAATTATAAACATACTGTATACCATCATTTCTGAACATAAGTGAGTTGCAATCTGCTTGGTGAGGCATGCGATTACTCTTGTTCACACTAAGGGTGAGGAATCACAAACCCTTAATTATAAGTATTAATGCACTACACATTTAGTATGGAGTTAAGTAGTTTGAAGCACTTAAATCAGAAGTTAACTTATGACACAACTGAATATATTGGCTTTCTAGTACTGTTAGTGCACCGTTGATCTGATAAGGTCTTGACGGCAGTTTGAATATGTAAATTATATTTTTGTGCAGATATGAGGTCCTGGCACAATGCAAGTAAGGGTTACTCCACCCCAAAATCAAAATTTTGTCATTAATCACTTACCCCCATGTCGTTCCAAACCCGTAAAAGCTTCGTTCGTCTTCGGAACACAATTTAAGATATTCTGAATGAAAGCCGGGAGGCTTGTGACTGTCACATTGACTGCCAAGTAAATTACACTGTCAAGGTCCAGAAAAGTATGAAAAGCATCGTCAGAATAGTCCATCTGCCATCAGAGAGAAGTGGAGAATATCCACTGAATGCAAGCAGCGTATGCTATTCTGTGTCAGCCGTGCTGCACAGATGCGCTGTTTTTGTTCAAATCAAAGCGTAAATACAAGTAGAAAACGGTATTCTTGTGTCACGGCTGACACAGAATAGCGTACGCTGCTTGCGTTCAGTGGATATTCTCCAAAATGGCGCTACGGTGATGCGGAGAGACACAGAGGAGACAAATTGTTGAATAAAGTCGTTATTTTTGTTTTCTTCGCGTACAAAAAGTATTCTAATCGCTTCATAAAATTAAGGTTGAACCACAGATGTCACATGGACTATTTTAACGATGACTTTATATTTCGGACCTTGACAGTGTAATTTACTTGGCAGTCAATGGAACAGTCACAAGCCTCATATTTCATCCAAAATATCTTAAATTGTGTGCCGAAGACGAACAAAGCTTTTACAGGGTTGGAACGACATGGGGGTAAGTGATTAATGACAACATTTTCTGTTTGGGGTGGAGTATCCCTTTAAGCTATCGTATGGCCTAACAATGAATTGCTACATCATGGTCAATTAAAATAATCCCGTTCTTCAATGTTTTGTAAAAGAAATGTTTCTCTCCAATGGCTTGCTACAGTGCACCGATAAATGAGTACACCCCCTCTGATTAAATATTGAAGATGTATTTTCTTAATGATCACTAATTTAATTCATAGGAATATGGCAAAATTGAAATGTATTAAACATTTTTAATAAAAACAGAGAAATACATGCCATTAATATCTGCAAAAAAAGAAACTTAGCCAATTTTTGTTTAAACGAAGGATTGCAGAATTGAGTACAACCTAGATTTAATTCAACCAAGTGTAATATTCTAGAACTTAATATGTCCTCAATAACTCTAAGTACACTGCTCTGACACTTCTTGGCACTGAGTGTACAAGTTCATGACAAATTTTCACATCTGACCTCTTTAACTCCTAGAGCACGACCTCCTTAAATGCTCTGGTCTTTAATAGGGAGTGTTGCTCAGCTCGTCTCTACAGAATCCCCCACAGCAGCTCAAGAGCGTTAAGATGTCATGAAGGATTTTAACATAGGGAATGAGATCTTCTTATTAAATGCCCAACAATGCAGGGAATGAGAAGAGGGTAGCATCTTCAGTTTCAGGTTTTTGTGTTACATTACACAGTAGTGTGTGAATTCATGACAGCATTGATAAAGCACAACTCCCTCACTTCAGCACACATACAGTACATCCCTATATAAGAGCTTTACTATCAATGAACTTCACTGTAGGGACCAGGCTCTTCTCACTGTACTCCTCCTCTAGCAACAGCAGAACATTTTGGATGCTGTTAGATCCGAAATGATTGAATTGGTCTCATGAGACCAGAGTATGGATTCCCAGAAGTCTCTATTTTGTCAATATGGACCTTGGAAAAAAAGCTAAATGAGTTGATTGTGCTTTGGCTACAGTCGGTAGTTCTGGTGTGGATAAACAACCATGCATGTCACTTCTGCATGCTGCATCTTACTCTGTGAGATCAAGTGTCACTCTTTTCACAGCTTTTGCTGGCTCTGAGACACATTCACGGTGTTTCTCCTGCTCCTTTTCTAGCAAAAAATCACTCATCACTAAAATGAAAGCTTAAAGTGAAGACCTGATTATTTCAGGGGCCTTTTCACAAGTCCATTGTTTTTTAATTTCTGTGTTACTTTGGCTATATTTTCTATTTGGTATTCCTCTTGTACCATTGTCCTCTTTTATGCTAAGAAATAAATCTCCTGACAGTTCTCTCTCAAGTGGTTTCATTGTTGTCAGCATTAAGTCTGAGTATGATTCAGTGGGCCATATACCACTTAATTATCAAGAAATTACTTACCTTTAACAGTTTTGGTTCAACATACTTACCTGTTGATCAATACTTGCCTACCCTCACAGATCAGAAAATTTTGTGTTTTGTTTGGTGTTGTTTTATTAGTGGAACTTTCAGGAGGGTGTACTCATTTTTGACAACATTTTATCACTTTGATAAGAAAATTGTATTTTCTTGAATCATTTTAACATTCTTCTTTGGTAACTGATCAAGCAGACTTGCTGGAATATTATATCTCTAAAAAAACATAAAAGAGTAATTAGCAAAGAGTAATTGCTGAATTTGTTATGTTTCAGAGGGGGTGCTGTGCACTGTATATCTGATCAAAAATTATTCCTACGCTTTATAATAACTGTTTTCTATTTGACTATATTTTAAAAAGTAATTTATTCCTAATGTGCTAACAGGCTGAATTTCAGCAGCAGTACTTCCGTCTTCAATGTCACTGATCCTTCAGACATCATGTTAATAGCTGTTGGGTGCAAGATCGAAATTATATTTGAAAATGTATATTTGAAATTGTAATAATATTTCACAACATTACCATTTTTACTTTATTTTTTAAATTAATAACCTTTATGAAACATTTAAAATCGTAATTTCAAACTTTTGGCTGCAAGGGGTTTGTGTGCGTTACACTATCATTCCATGAGGTACTTAGTTAGTCTAAGTTTGTTAGAGTTTATTTTATTTTCCCCCCAAATAGTTTAGTAACATGATGAAACATTGTGAAAGATCATGCAAAGAGATGAATCATTTGCAATTTAAATAGAATTAAAACTACTTTGGAAAGGAAAACCAGACGCTCATAAATGAGCTTCCCAAGCGTTTTGACAGGGGCAACTTGAGCTTGAGGTGAGCGTCTGATTTATTCCTGTCATTGTCATGGTCAGTTTGACTTAGTGTGGTGGGTAATAGACTTGACGGCAAGTCAGTGAGCACATGAGAGGCCAATGAAGCAGCATCCCACTCCTGCTTTTGTAGATCCAAAGGCAGAGAAAGTATTGAATCAGGTGTATTAAAAATCACCATTCTTAATAGTCTTTAATGGAAAATGAGGGGGGGGGGGTCCATCAAATGAAGAGGAACCTAGGAGACCAGGGGGATGAGAATAAAGTCTCATCCATTTCTTGCATTAACAGAATCTGGGCATTTCTGTTCAAATCAAACTTAACTAAAGCCACGGTCTAGTGAAATAAAAAGGGCTGACAGAGGGCGCTTTTTAAGAATGGCTGATGCCGATGACATTATAAAAGCACTTCTGGCAAACAAACTGCAGAGAGACTCCAAAAGTCAGAGGCTACGAGGAAATCGCGAGTTAAACGAAATGAAAATAAACAGGGGAAAAAACAAAAATAAATAAATAATAAAAAAGGAACATTATGGCACTAAAAACAAATGACTAAATCAAGTTTATTTTAGTATTTGTAACAAAAAAATGATTACATTTGAAATAAAAATAAAATGTATAATTCTACAGTATTTAGCTATAAAATAAAAATATAATATAAAAAACACTAAAATCATATAAAATTTTTAATGTTAATTGTTAAATCAATGCTATAATGCTTATTTGAATTTAGGCATCTCAACATTTCATACAGTATGAAATTTGTGTAATTAATTTTGAGAATTAGATGATGAGAAAAGTTTTTAAAGGGGTCGTATGATGCGATTTAATTTTTTCCTTTCGCTTTGGAGTGTTACAAGCTGAGTGTGCACAGATAAGATCCCTGAAGTTGCAAAGACTAAAGTCTCAAAACCAAAGAGATATTCTTTATCAAAGTTAAGACTCTGCCACGCCCCCCTAAAACGGCTCGTTCTAACATGCCCCCACATATCTAAGTCACTATGTGGGAATATTTGCATAATGCGCCCAAAGGTGCACGCAAAGAAACAAGGCGTGGTTTCAGTAACCACAGTTAAATGTTGAAGCAGCCATGTCAGGGAGAACCTGTGTGTTTCTAGGAGAAAGCAAAGCACTTTATTTGGCCTTCCGAAAGAAGATTAGGAATTTAGGAATCTTTAAGATATCTTACAACAGAACAGCAATGCATTTTTTGGATGACCGTTTCGTGAACCTAGGAGAGGAGGTCATTCTGACTTTGCTATGACAATCTGGCACTTCTGAATCAGCTACTGTTTTGTTATTAGTTTAAGAATTTACTATTGACTGTTCAAATGAGGGTTTTGCGCATGGTGTGTTGTGTGTGGTGGTGTTGAGAGGAAGAGAGAGTGATGCGAGAGCGAGAGAGAGCTGAGAGAGAGAGGAAGAGAGAGGAGAGATGATGCGAGAAAGAAGATGAGAGAGAGAGAGAGAGAGACTGTAGAGTCAGCTGTCTTAACCGCGGCCTGTGTACTGCATCATTACGGTGTCTGTTCCACTTTAGGGCTTGAACTGATGGTAAAACCAACAACATTATTAATTGTCTTGATATTTACTTTGAAAGCTTAAAGCTCGCAATTATGGTAAGGGTCGTTACATTTCCGACGAGTGATTGCGGTGTTCGGCCAATCACAATGCACCGGGTCAGATTGGCCAATCAGAGCAGATTGTCGGAAGGAGGGACTTTGTAGAAAACGGTTTGAGAGAGGCGGGGCATAGAGGACCTACAATAATGTACAGTATTTTAAAAAAAATTGTTTTTTGAACATTAAAGCATGTCAACATGCTACACCAAATACACAAAATAATGACCTTTAAAAAAGCATGACGGAGGGTTATTACATTTCAATATTTTTACAGTTGAAAATAAAATGATTATTGGATTAAGTGTTATAAGGAATACAGTTGATTTAGTAACTGACTTAATTCAGTTGAGTTCTTTAACATTATTTGATTGAAATTTTTTTCTACACCAGTTTTTTTTTAAAAAGTGTATACAAAAGCAATATTTAATATATAATATTCCTGAAGTTAAATCTGGGCTAAAATTCACGTTTTATCCCTTTAATTTAGCACTTGATGACAGCAAAAGTAATCTGAATTTTAAAAAAGGCAAAATGAGAGAGTCCAAAATTAAATATCCAATATTATCTGATACATACTGAATATACTGACAAAAAAAAGAAAAAAAGAGAAACAATTCCTATACAGGATCTACAAGCAATCAATATGTTCCTGATGTATTCTGTTCCTTTAAATGCTTTTTCCAGGGGACATGCAGCAGCAATTTGTTTTTATTTCGATGGACAAGTCGATTTGAACCTGCCATTTAAATTGCCAATTGATTTGAAATGAATTGGAGATTCAAACCAGTTTACCCACCATCCTCTAATACAATCTGCTGGGTAGTCCTTACATAAAAAAACAGCCTATTGACTGGCACTGCTCGCTGACTATGACGACAACCGACTGCTTGCATCTCCCCAGAGAGCAGAGCAGACAGACTTTTTAAAATGCATAGAACTGTAAGAACACAGTGTGTATGAAGTAGCTGATGTGTAAAGACGTCACCGACAGCCTCCTCACACAGACCTTCAGATGTTTCAGCCATTTAGTGCAAGCAAGAGATGACCAGACTGACAGAGGGGTCGGTAAATGGATTATCGACACATCCAGGAATCAGATTTCTTTGAATTTGCCACAGGTTCTGAGCCGAAGGCATCATGGGATGAAGTTTACCTTTATTTCAGTAATCTGATCATCGGCTTCAAACACTCTTAGTGCTATTTCGGAAAATCAATACGGAAGAGAGTGTGGGAGCAGATTTATTTGTTTTCATGCGGTGAAAAGCAAGAATAATCCATCAGCAGTATGCAAAACGCTCCTACACGCGAAAATTTCAAAGTATTTCATGGACGTCTACTACGCAGACGTGTAAAACAGCATGTGGGTGTTTTCCATACAGTGGCCCAAGGCTTCGCTCCTTCATCAGACCGTGTTACTGTGAATGAGGATAGAAGAGATGCTGCTTTTATTCATTATAAAATAAAACACTGTAGCAACATGGCTTCCTTCATGAATTTTACAGCATTTTTCTAGCTAGCACTTTTGCTGTAGACCAAATTCATTTGTCAAATTTTTTTGATCTGTTTGATCGGTGCAAAAGCGGTTTTTCAAACTTTGGCGGTCTGAGGCTAGAGTTTTCGCAATTTTTGATGCTAGGAAATCCCTAAAAGGGAGGTAGCTGAATGTGAATATATGAACATATACTATATTATATAACACATACTATAACTATTAAAACAATTTTCAGTAATTAAAATAAAGCTTAAATACAATAAAAATATGCATTAGACGAGAAACAAACTTATTTCAGTTATTTACCAAAGACAAACTTTTTTAAGTACTAAAATGACTAAAATTATAAGTGAAATTTTAAGTAAAATAAATAGCTTCATAAAAAACATCATACTGAAAACTGAAAATGTAAAAATATACAAAATATAAATAAATTCTTTAATAAATATCACTATAGCATTGGCAGGGTTTAAGTGGAATAAATGATTGGAGAATTTCTGCCATTAGAGAAGTCTGTCATTTCAAGCAAAGATTTGAGTTATGACATTTTAATAAAAAAAGAAACATGGAATGAATGATTCATGCACAAAAATATTACTAACATTCATTTAGAAAATATGGTGAATTCTCATTTCATCCTAACTTTTAATAATTGGCTTTTATATTGTCTATAAAATAGTATAATAGTATCTGGAAAGTATATAAATCTTTTTTTTTTCTAACCCCTAATAAAGAGGTGTTGAATGAAAATAGACGGTGGAATAAACCTCTGGTTCGGACCAATCAATCCAACTAAATATCTTTGTGTCTTGACAGTGTCTGGCACAAATTATTGAGGCTGAGAAACAAATCAATCTCAGTGTCAGCGAATTGTGGGGCGTTCAAAAGCTGTTGGATCTCAATAATTTTGTCTCTTTTCCTGAATCTGGGTTACAGAGATGGAGAGAGACAAAATGAATGAGCGCCAGAGAGAGGCTCATCTTGGCATCTGAGCAGAAGGTGTTAGTACAAAGTGGCTCTCGCCTGTCTAGGTTACACCATCACATGAAACACAGCCCTCCAAATTAAAGCCTCAGTGCTTGTGATGTGCAGATCACACAAACACACACACACACACACACACACACAGAAATAAGAAGACAAAGGAATCACAGGACAAAACACATGCGCTGTGAGGAACTGAACGTAGACCACCAGGAACACAAATGCCTTTGTATCCTCAAATCTTTGACAAAACATCTTTGAATCTCCCACTCCACAGATGCAGATGATGGATATTTGTTATACCAATTCCAGCAATTCACAGTTGGAAAAATGTAGAACATATGTAGTCTACCCTCAAGTACCCAATCTTGATGCAAGTTAAGTGAATTAATTTAGCACATTCCTGCTAAACAAACATGCAGAGGCCCAAAAGCCAGAGACCAAAATGAAAAATATGCCATTCAAAATCTAATACAAACTAGGGGGGGAATAATAAATAAAAAAAGTAAAATAGTGGCACAAAAAGAAATATTTAAGATAATTCAGAATTTGAAATAAAGTGCATATTGGTAAGTATTTTATTATATTGGTTAAAAATATAATAATCAGAAATAAAAAATAAAATGAAGTCAAGTTTATTTAATATTAATTAAAAACTAGAATGAAAATAATTTTAAGATAAGGATGATGAGAAAGTTCCTCCAGCACCCAATCTTGACGCAAATTAACAGTCTCCTAATGAAAGTTGTAATTTATGTTGCTTATTGAAGCAAGAATCTCTAAAATTGCTCATGCAGTACTTAGGTTTACGGGCTTTTTCCAAAATGTAACCTACAATTAGTAACCAATAATAATAATAATATAATGCAGTAGTTTATTTTATATGGCACCTTTCTACAAACTCAAATTCGCTTTAAAAATCAAGGCAGATATATAGAAAATAAAAACGGAAAATAGCATAAAGCCTAATGAAAAAGAATGTACAATAATCAAAAAGAGAAGTAAAAAAAAAACATACAGGGTCAGAGCAAGTTGTAAGGGACTTGTTAAAGTTAAGTTTCTAAGATCAGACTATTCAGGTCAGACTTGCTTGGTGGGCAATAAAATGGCATCACGGCAGTGACTTTTACACAGACAAGCACCCCTCACAAATCTAGTTTTTGCTATAGACAGATGAACATTAAAGGAACACTCCTCTATTTTTGAAAATAGGCTCATTTTCCAACTCCCCTAGAGTTAAACGGTTGAGTTTTACCGTTTTCGAATCCATTCAGGCGGCAGACCTGACCAGATCTCTCTTGTCTGGCGGTAGCACTTTTAGCTGTAACTTAGCATAGATCATTGAATCTGATTAGACCGTTGGCATCTTGCTCAAAAATGACCAAAGAATTTCTATATTTTTCCTATTTAAAACTTGACTCTTCTGTAGTTACATCGTGTACTAAGACCGACGGAAAATGAAAAGTTGCGATATGGCTAGGAACTATACTCTACATATCCCTGAACTCTTTGGCTGTCATCAGCCATGGGTGCAGCAGGCGCAATGATATTACGCGGCGCCTGAAAATAGTCCCCAGCTAGGTAACTTCCAATAAGCCTATTAAGCATGCGCTTCATAATATCATTGCGCCTGCTGCACCCATGGTACGGCAGCAAAGTTCCTTGGTTATTACGCCGAAATGAGAGTATAGTTCCTAGCCATATCGGACAGACCCGGAGATCGGCTGAATGGATTAGAAAACGTTAAAACTTAACTGTTTAACTCTAGGGTAGTTGGAAAAATAGTGGAGTGTTCCTTTAACTGTTTGGCAGCCTGTTACACAGCATGTGAGAAGTCTTGAAAGTAACCAATCAGACAAGCTTAGCTAGCCAAACCAACCAGCTGATACAGCCATGTTTCTCGGATCATTCAGACATTATTATGCAGATGATATTCAGGCCTGACTGGATAGCTGAATGACTGAATATGCATTCATTTCAGGATCAAAGACCTTCAGAAAATAATAATGAAGACTGATTCTTTATTTCTTGGTTTAAAAAAAAACGTAGCTTGCAAGATAACACAATTTCCACATTTAACATGCAATTTTCACACCAAAATTTCATCCCTATTCTGACAGATTTAGCAGTTTAGATAAAACAAAGCAGCGCAGCAGGATATTAATTAACCGTATTAGCTAAAGCCTATTTTCAGCATCCAATCCCTCATTCTCCCAGTGTCACCATCACCAACGATACTCACCGACGTCACTGTGGAAAGCTCTGCTGACACCACACAGGAACGCCATAGGGAACAAGCGCTCTACAACACCTGGGGGGTCGTCTGAAATCCACCTCGCCCTCCGGAAACCAAGACTAGCTGGGCCAGAGCTCTTCAACCTCAGTGGCTGTCCAGCATCTGTTTTCTGCATAGTTCAGTCTGGCACGTGGAAACTTCCACACAAAACCGCACACACATACGAGCTCGGGGAAGCAGGATGTTGTTCGGATGAGTGCACCGGTAGGTTCTCCGGCAGTGGGCGTACTAAAAATGCTGATGATGGCCCAACATTTTACTTTTTCTTTCTCTATTCAAAGAAAAACCCCAGGGCACTTAGGCACTCTAGATTAAAGACACCGCAAACCAAAAGTTGCACAGTCCGATGGAATGGAAAACCATTAGAAAAGTTCTTAAG
>JADLZN010004210.1:0-80000 GCA_018155175.1 Sinocyclocheilus anophthalmus | reverse complement strand
CATGAATGTTGACTTCACTGCAGCATTTGATCATAGGTGTGAAAAGTGTTCAGAAGTTTGCAGACATCAGAGCTATAACTCATCCTCTGGTCAGCACCTGCTGCTGGTACTCCGCAGTGGGAACGTCTGTGAAGGAAGCTTATGTAATCCTTCACCTCTGGACTCAGTGCTGGAGCTGCAGCTGGTGGCTCGACGCACATTTAAACACTTCGATTCTCACCCTGACCCAAGCTCCATCACCGAGCTCATTACTGACCACACTGGACATAAAGCAGCAGATGATCTCAGAATAGGTTCATATGGTTGGGCAGCTGAATTGGTGGGCTGCCAAATTAAGAATATCAGAAGATAAATAGAGAAAAAGTGCCCTATAGAAAGTTCTCTCTGTTTACAGTTCTTCAGTCTTTGTGTACTTGTGATTTTCCATCCTATAATGAACAGCACAATACTGATGTAGAAAAATGCAGGGGCGTCATGCACTTCATTTTGATTATTTATTATATTTTTATTTTATAGGTCGCGAGGTCGCCTGTATTTACTTAGCCCAAAAGAAAACAAAAACATTAGTTTATTGGATATTGTTTGTATTATATAATTATATATACATATATATATATTATATATATATATATATATATATATATATATATATGTGTATGGTTAATCTTTAATACGGGTGTCTGCCACTTTGATTTTAAAGGCCATATTGGTGCCTTTGGCCAAAAACAATCATAAACTATGGTCTTATGGTAACAGTTTTACTATTAATTATAAAAAAATTATTATATTATAATATTGGTGTAGTTAGGGTGTCTTGTCTTCATCTTATTATTTATAGGCAAGAGTGGGCCGTCCTTGATCCATAAGAAGCTAAAAACAAAACACAAAACAAAAATAAACTACTCTAGTTGTCCAGTTTCATTCTATTTCATTTTTTTTTTTTTTTTTTTCATCCTCATATTAGTATAATTTTTATATTTTGGTGGGGTGGGGGTGAATTTGCACTTAAAATCCATCTGGCTCACACATTTCCCTCTGTTTAAATTGGCATGATTTGACACACTGAAAAAAATGGCATCACATTTTAAAGAGCGAAATGTGCATGAGTTGCATTTTCTGTTATTTGGTAAACTCAAAGCGAGGAAGGTGGTGGGACCCCTGGGAGAAATAAAAAACAAATGGCTCTTCGTGCAAGACAGCTTCTCATTCGCTAAGATTCCCCACAGTGACACCAACCATCTCAAGCAGTAAGCCCTTTGGCAGCCTCCCTCCTGTGGATAAGTGGCTAACTCTTCAGAGTTATTCTACCTTTCATTTCAGCCCACTGCGTTAGGCACTCGTCTCTGAAGCTTATCTGCTGAGCAGGTGAGAGGTGCTCCGGCTCCCACTAAAGGCCACTGCAGTGGGTAATTGGCTGTGTGAAGTACTTGAGAGGCCAATCCATTTAAAAGCTAAAATTCAAACTGCAAGACATGTTAGAAATTCATGAGAAGCCAAATTAATGAATCTAATGAAAGTGACTCTTTGACCTCCATAAAGGGAAGGTGCAGCACGGCGTTTTAAAAGATGAAAACTGCTGCCAGCCATGGTAATACAATATTTTTAAGAAAATGTGATATTACAGCACCATGTGTGCTCAAAAACGTCATGATTTTCTCAGTAGGTGAAAATGTAGATAAAACTGTGTCCAAAGGGTAAAACATAACTTATCTCCAGCAGAGATAATAAAGATTGTCTAATTTTCCCCACTGAAAAGTGTTCACACAAAAAAGCAAAATCAAATGAATCTTCTGAGCTGGATTGTTTAGTGAATCAAGTCTCACAAACCCAGGAGTCACTGACTGAATCAGTCTGATGAATCTTCCAATGAATGAACTGAATCAGTTAGAACAGTTAATGAATCAATATCAAATATCAATATGAAAAATATCAAGATATCACTACTTTCAGTGCTGACATGAAGCTATTTTGTATCACTACTGTTACAGACTGTTTGTTCATATGACAAATTAAACACATTTTCATTAAGATTTTTATTTTATTGAATTTTAATAACACATAGAAAACAGTGTATATGTATAGAAAACGCTGACTGATAACAACTTCCAGTTTATTGAGTGAATCAGATGTTGATTCAAATGAATGATTCAAACTGGTTCAAACCATTTAATAAACTATTAATTTAAAAAAATTATTGTAAATCAGACTCTGATGATCAGTTTCCCTGTGCCGCTGCTTATAAAACAAAACAAAATGTAAAAAAAAAATTAAATTAAAATTGTTAGAGTAGTTTGTCTAATAGGAGGTTTATTGATCCATCATTTTATCTTATTAAAATTACACACAATACAACTTAATTGTAAAAGATAAAAAATGTTTATACAGTCTTTTTTTTTATGACTTACAGCAATCTGCTAGTAACATAGATTTACTTGCCAACACAACAGGGGGAGGGGGGGGGGGGGGGGGGGGGGGGGGAATAAAAAGTGAAGGGCAAGGAAACGCTGATGAGTTTTCGTTTTTGGTGAACTATTGCTTTAAATTTGCACTTCGCAAATATTTGAAGTTCCTGAACACATCACTTATTAACTCAAAAAGGTCTTTGATGTTCTCAGTAAACTGAAATGTGTGCGATAGAGAGCAGCAGGCGCCACAAGTGCATTATCTTAGAGCAGCACGCTATAACATCGCCTCACAACTTCAGTGCTCCCCGAGTGTAGAAGAGGAAAAAAAAGAAAGAAATCAAAGAAAAGATGATGGTGGGGGGGGAGACTTCCTCACTGGGCAAGAGGAACAAACTGTTTGCTCTCTCTCACTTCAACTCTGGAGGAATCCTAACTGGGAGAGAAGATTGAGAACGACAGAGAACATCTACCTCTACCTCATCTTCCCCTCCCCTTCGCTTCCCCATTACCGCCCGCTGCTACTGAATGTTGTGCTTCTCTCAACAGGACCAACCCTCCATCCGGACTGTTTCTCCAAAGTAAAACCCACACAGTCCGGAAAAATAAAGGGATTTTTGGAGTAAAGATTTTGCTGGAGGGTTCAAATACTTTGGTACAGTAGGTGACCACTCCAGGCTTTGGATTGCTGAGGTAACCGTTAACAGTTTTGCAGTAAATTCACACAAACTCAACTCTACATGTGCTATGAGTTCGGGTCGCTTATAATGTGCATTTGGGAACATAATATGCGCCAAACATCTTCATATACTGGTTATGAGAAGTGCTTATAAACCAGCTGTTGTCGACAAAAGAAAAGCTTTAAGGGCTACAATGAAATAAAAGTGTAAAAACAATTTTCGCTATGAAATTGATAGTAAATTTCACAAAGACACAGCAAGTAACTCATTAAATTATGTGTGAAATTTTGGAATAGAAAGCCTGAAATTGTATGTTCTTATAAAAAGTAACTTATAAAAAGTTTTATTTAAAACTCTGAAAAAATACATTATGTTTTACAAGTTTGAACTGGAATAATATACAATAATATTTTATTATTATTATATTTTTACTTAAATAACATATTTTTTAAAATTTAATACTTTTTTTTAAATATTGTCATATAAAAAAAAACAAAAAAAAAAAAATTAAAATGGATTGTTGCAATCTGAGTTGGGGTCCCTGTTTGTACTGTGTCGCCACCGGGCTCAGTGTTCTTGGTCCTTTGATCTTATCTTATATCTACCCTCTTGTTCATCTATCTACGATCTCTTGACCTCACCAGCACTCACTCAGTCCGATACACATGATTTTTATATCTTCTAAACCCTGGTCCATTTTGTGATGGTTATCCCTATGGCTTCCAACTTCTTATTTCTGTATTTGCATTGTTTGGCCAATCTTTAACCCTTACACTCCAAATCGCAATCTGCAATCTTCTCAGTGTGGTCTCTTATCTGTTCCCAAGCACTGCTTTCATTCCAGGGGTGACAGATCAGCTCAATCTAGGCTCCAAGCGTAACTGTGAATTTCTAGATCCCAGTTTGAACATTATGAAGCATATTCAGTATATATTTTTTAAAACTTCTCTTAAACAATGTTATGTTCAGGATTGCTTTTCGTATTGTGTTGTTTTTTTTTGTTATCGCTTCCTTTGTTATATTTAACAGTGTAGATTGTCATTGATCTGGCTAGTGGTTTGGCTTAGTGCAAAGGCGTTTATGTAAAGCGCCCTGATGTTAGTAATTTTAAAGGGCCTAATACAAAATAAATTATTTTTTAATTATTATATTCTAATAGTATAAACAACAACACAACACAATTATTTTATTATTATATTTTTTTTGGTCTTCATACTTAAATTTTTATTTTTAACATTTATTAATTTTTTATAATTTTTATATAATAAAAAACAACAACAAATAAAATAGTTCTATTGATTGATTAAATCACACAGCAGCCCTACAAACAAGCACAGCTAAATAAATAAAATGCAACCACACTTTTTATCAAATCGAAAAATTGTAATTCATTGTTTTCTTAAAGCATGTAGCGCTAGCTACCCGTTAGCTTAGGCGAGCTACAAACAGTATATTAGATACACTATCTTGATGGCACTGCCAAGGTTTACATTACCCACGAGCCCAACGGCCATCATCCTGGCTTTGCATTTCTTTCCATACCCCCTTACCACTGTTTCCATTATTACTATTCGGACATATGGAAGCAGCTGATTACACCCTGCAGGCATCTTAGCCACTCAGATGACACACAACCATTACCACACCCTGTGAGGGACAAACAATGCTGACACCACAAAATTAAGTAAGCTAGAAGCCTGGGCTCTGACACTCTGGGTCAGAACACAAATTTGGGGAAATTAGCTACACACACGCAGCACCGCTCGAGGACACATGCGGTGCAGCTGACACAGGCAAGAGCAAAGCAAGCCTTGCATGTAATGAGGCTAATGAAGGATTCTGTACTGAATCAGGACTACTTGTATGTGAGCATGTACAGTACATCGACTTTATAAGACCCTCAATGGGTTGGCGCAAAACTGAATGGCTATTCGCTAAATTTGGTACGATTTCTCTGTAGAATGAGCCTAGTCCAGGTTGACGGACATCATAATACCAAAGCAGACTGTTTCCATTGGCCGTCCAAACCTGCAGCAGACTTCAAGACCAGCTGGAGGCCGTCAAGTCCAGCCAAAAACAGACACGGGGTAGAAATGACTTAATTGGGCCCGGGAGAAGAGACAGCTGAGGAAGGACTGCCATTTATGGGTATATTTCTATATTATTAACCTGTCCGAAAAGCACACCAGGGGTTTTTCTCGAACTGAGGTGATATTTAAACCCAGCCAGAGCAGAGATCGAGGAGTGCTTATCTGTCTCCCATCTGAGGTAGCACCAAAAAAAAAATACAATAACGAAAAAAAAACATACACTTAACCTTTAGAAAACTCTGTGACATTCATACCCTTGGGGAAAAATTTCACAGGGGCTACAAAGTATAGCGACAAAGTGTAGTCCATTCAAAATAACAGACTTCCTCTAGGCACAAAGGTTATTCTACTGAAAAAAGACAGGGCTGATTGAAAAAGCAATGGAGTCTGAGAGGCTCTCGTCGCCTTGATCGCCTCACATATCAGCTGAACGACCAAACGCCCTGACACTTCATCGGCCCAAGCAAGGAAGGTAACGTCACAAAGCAGATATTGCTGACAAGAATTATTTACTTTAACCTTCCACAGCCTGCCTTGCTGAAGTAGGGGACGAGAGCAAACCACAGAGTACAAAACTTTTGCACGTAACTCTTGTGCTATGGACATTAGAGGTGTGCTATATGCCATCTCACTCAATTTTCACTTGGTGGACTATAAAACTGGTGAAAAATGCAATAGATTTCAGCCTCAAATGATACGTACTGCTAGCGAAAGCAAGATTCCATTGGATTTTGACTAAGAATCAGGTTTCTTGCAGCTAAAAATAGCTAACATTCTGGAGGTGAAAGTGTTTGTGCTTGTTTTTAGCAGTAAATAATGTGTCCAATTATGAACAATTATCAATAAAGGCCCCAAAATACAACTAAAATGGTTGCAAATGTGCCATAAATAAATAAATATTGTGTGAAAATTTTAATCTTAACTCATACTAAATAGTTTTGCTGTATAAATAAAATATATAGGATTAATTAGGCCTATAAAATAAAAAAAATGCAAATGTATTAAAAAATACAAATGTATAAAAAAATATATTATTGGTAATTGTTTAGCATATGAGGTCCAACTGTAGGTTGAATCAACTGTAAGAGAAACTTTTCTTTGAATAACACAACATTTCACTTTTTTTTTGCACCCAATCAAAAAGAAAGCATGAACTCAAATTAAAAATAACTAACTTTTTGTCAGTTTGAGTTTGCAAGCTAGCAGTGTGAATAAGGGTTAACAGAAAGGACCCAGAGCACTCTAGAAATACACTAAAAACCACTCAGATTGGAATAGCAAACACATAGCAACCCCCTGGAATTGGTCCAGAGAGTTTTGCCCAGGCAAGAAGCTCTCATATTTTCTTCAGAAAAGGTAAAAATCAAGTTAATTAGTACACTTGTTTCCCATGACACAAATGTTACTGGTCGCAAAGGATGAAGGTTGACACATCAGGACCCTGAACTTCACGCTTAATGAGCTCTGTTCTCCTTTCCTCCATTCCATATGCCATGATTTAAATATAGGACACTCATTGGAAGCTGTCAAATCGTAATACCTCTAGGTTTTTAAATATAGGACACTCATTGGAAGCTGTCAAATCGTAATACCTCTAGGTTTTACAGTTTCAAAACATGCGCCCATAACGCAGGAGAGCCAAAACAGCACTTCCATCACCACCTCCTCTTCCTGGCACTAAATCCAGCTGTCAAGCAAACGTAGAAGGATTGATGGAGGCTGTTCAAAGTGAAAGCGGTGGAGATCAGGACAGACGTGTGCCAGCAGAATGAATGACAGAAGAGCCAGATGCAGTGAACACATAATCTCATCTCTGAGAGAGAGAGAGAGAGAGAGAGAGAGAGAGAGAGAGAGAAGAGAGAGAGAGAGAGAGGGTTGGTAGAAAAAAAAAGACTGACAGATTTTTTGAAACTCCACCGGCGAAAGGCGTTGAGCTCCATGGACTCTTTCTGAAAGCGCTGATAGCTCCTCTGGCGTGTGAATGAAACAAGAAAAAGGTGATGCTCATGTGGTCTGCACCTCCGCATCAGCTGTCTCTGCTGTTGAATCCTAGGGATGTGTAAATGTACATATTACTGAAGTAGTCAGTGTTCAGTTGCCTGAACAACAAGTCCATTTATTGGTCTTAAGACATTTCTTAGTGGGCAAAATGTTGTTAATGTCAAAATGTCTTACACAAGTCATATATAAGTCATAGTCAATAGATATTCATTATTCTATTTTATTATCATTCATTTTAATTATACAAATTAGATAATATAAAATTTTTTGTAAACTGTTTTTGAAAAGTCTCACACTCACCACTTCTGCATTTATTTGACGAAAAATACAGCTAAAATAGTAAATATTGTTACAATTCTACATTTTTATCTATTTTAAAATGTCTCTTTATTTCAGGCACTGTCCCGATGATCTTTTTTTAGCATCTCATTATGCACATGAGTTCTACAGAATTATTCTAATATTCGGATTTCATGCTCAGAAACATGTCTGTTCAGTTGGCTGAAAATTCGTGGTGAAACAGCTGTCTGATATTTTTGTGAAAATATTTTTTATAGTATTTTTTCAGGGTTCTTTAATGTCATATAGTTTTGTAACATTATAAATGTCTTTACTGTCACCTTTGATCCATCTAACACATCCTTGCAGAATAAAAGTATTGAATTCTTTCCTTAAATGTTACTGGCTCTAAACTAGGGATGTAATGATTCACTCAACTCAGAATGAGTTGACATTTGACTTGAAAAGAATTCACCATTACCCATACCAGCATGACACATACTTGACAAACTGCACGTGCACTTTCTTGGTCAAAATACACCACCCTAAATTGAAATTTTAAAACAAACCACAACTCAAATAAAAGAAATCTCTTCATATAAACAATTTAAAATCATTTAAAATTAGAGGCTGTGACTGCATTTTAATCACAAGCAAGAGCAATCTAAATTCGATTGTATAATTTTGAAGCAAAAATCTGAATGGTCTGACTATTTTTTTTGAAGCTATACTATATATAACATATCTTCATGAAACAAAATAGCAGATGGGCTGAAGGAAAATTCACTCTCTGACAGAAGGTGGCACTTATGGAACAGCAGTGATACAGGGATACAAGGGAGGTTGCCGCTGTAAACACACCAGCGCTGCGTTTACGAACACTACATACCCTCTAAACTTTTCTTAAGACAGTCAGTTCCCCTCAGAAATATATTCACATAAACTCCCACCCCCAATTGTATCACGATTCATTTAATATCTCAACCGATTTGAATTATCACATATTTGTATAGATTTTCAACCAGCTCGGGCTGCACCGTTACCCTACCCTAAACATTTTTAATTATATGCATTTGAATAAAGTGCCTATTTATTTATGCACCTTTTGGTTCATACAGGTAGCAGGATAGCGAATTTCATAGCCATTTTGCCCGTGCAGTTGCTTACCCTCAGTAGGTGTGCGTTTTGTCTTTCTATCTGGTTTGAATCAGAGCTTATCAGCAGGTTCCCTTAATGCAGCTCTACAAACTGAGCTCTAAATTGTTTTTCAGTTAGGAAGCAGGTGGCCTGAGCCACTGAGCTCAATGCAAAAGGGTTACAGTGTAACCAATGACTGCTGAAGAAAGGAAATGGAAAATGTCCCTTATCAGAGTCAGGGAGCGATTAGCATATCAATTACTACAGTAGGCACGGTGTGACACTGCTGCCACAACCAGCAGTTGGAAACACATGAGCACACAACTCCCACACAAGCACAAATATACAATATACAAAACAAACAGACATTTTTCCGTGACTAGTATATAAGATATATCCAGATCTTTCTGCCCACCTTGTGTCCCCTGAAAGCAGTACAGTTGTAAGTGGCAGTGCGGTTGGCTCAACTCATTACCATACATGCAACTAAAATATAATTGGCACAGCTCACAGAACACCTGCAGATGTGAAGCTAGGCATGTTTATTCCAGTTGGTGAAAAAAATATGGAATATATTAATTTAATCAACAACCTGTCAGTAGTATCCCACCTTTCAGGTTGGGAAAAAAAATCATCTAATTAATATTGTTTTTAGGTACAAATTTCTCTGTGGAGTAAAATGAAGAGGAAACCAACACCTTGAGCCTCTTTTTCATTTTCTGACTGAATGCCAGCAAATGTGTAAAAGAGATATAAAACCGACAGGCCATGGCACCATAAATGCCACGACCAAGACAAATGCTGCACACGGCTAAGGCCAGGAACACTAGACGATCTCAAATTAGATGACAATTCATCAACAACAAGCTGCAATGGACCCTGGTGAGAGGGGCAAAAAAAGATGAAGCTGTTTTTTTCTTTGGATAGAAATCAAATACATTATTCAACTCTTAAAAATAGGTTCCAAAGGAGGGGTTGTACAGCAAGAAGAACCATAGAAGAAGAATGCCTCCCAAAAGAACCTTTCAGTAAACAGTTCCGTAAATAACCATTTTGAAGAACATTAAAAAAATCTAAAGAACCTTTAATGGAATGGAAAGGTTCCATGGATGTTCTTAAAGGTTCTTCATGGAACCACTGATGCAAATAAAGAACCTTTTTGTTTTTTTAAAGTGAATGTTAGTAATATCACATTATTACACTGATCTCTGGAATACCTGATTCTGATTGGTCAAAATATGTCCATTGTTGTGTTTATGTGGTAAGTAGTCATGTATATTCAGCCTGTCATTATCCTTCAAGGCCACACAAGAACCCTCTGATTATCCTTTACTTCAATATCAATGCTTCTTACTGTTGGCTTTTGATGTTGCAAAACATTGACTAATATCACCAGACAAAGCAACATTATGACATCTCTGATGTAATGAACAATTACACATTGCTTTAACCTTTTGTGTCCAGGAACCATCGGTCTACTGAAACTCGACATCAGTGTCCATTAGCTGCCTTGAATAAGTTATTCCTCATATATATGCTTTCATTTCACCTATAACAGACGACTCGCTGACTCATCATGAGTCAAATGGCTCTACCTAAGTGTCTAACAACACACACACACACACACACACACAGTCCAAATGAATGGCACACCGTAAGCAAAAGTGGCTGTTTTTTTGTAAGGATCTTTATGACCTTTTAAATGTGCCTCATATAAGACACAAGTCTAAACATGTGTCATTCCTAAAATGACCCACAAGTGCAAAACAGCCTATTCTGGAATATTCATCATGACATCAAATGTCATAACATCAAATATGATATTACATTTTACATTTTCCAGTTCCAAAGACTTAAAATGGAAGGAAGACTACGTATTTTTAAAACCTACAAAACATTGGCTTATGAAAACAATTATTAAAAACATGCTTTTTAGAACTCTAAACCGAGCATAACAAAATGCATCTGACTGCAGGGGGCTCGAGATGAATTTTAAAAATAAACAAATGCTAATTGCGAAAAACAGCAGGCACATAACACCAGTCAATATTACATAAAATCATAATCCCGCTTAATCTATTATACTATATATACATATTAATATAATATATTACAGTATATTATATTATTCCCTCTATAGGACTAATTGTGAATTTACAGCTTAAAAAATAATTGACTTTATATTTTACATATATTTAGGTGTAAAATCATTTTCCAAAATTTGTTTTCTTCATCTGACCTTTGACCTTTTTTTAGGGATCCGTAATTTATAACTGACGTTGTCCCATTAGGGTAAATTATTTTTGGCAAATTGTCTGAAACTTCACACATAATCAAATGCTTTTCACACTCGCGAATAAAGGGAAAAGGTATTACTGTCAAAAAACATTAAAAATCTTTATGAACATTCCATTTATTTCTTGTGCTGCTATATTTGATTTGGAACTCGTGCGTGAAAATGTCTAAAACTTGACACAAATTCGGATGCAATTTCACTGCCTGAAAACCATGTCTTAGTGTTTCAAAAGCATTAAAACAACTTTAAAAATGTGTTTCATCTTGTAATTTCAAATCAATTATCATAGCCCAAGTGAAAGTCAACAAGACAGACAAAAAAACTTTAGAAAACACATTTGGATGTACAATTATATTTTTTATAACTTGAATTTATATGTATTTTCTAGTCTAAAATGAGCTCACTATGGAGCCTTGAGAGCATGTGACCTAACATGTGCTAATGTCTCTTTTGCTACTTAGTTACCAAAAATGTGAAGCACATGGCTAATCAATTTTAATTTTACTGGTTGAAGGGGATGTCATTTGACATCACTAAAATACAATTTTGTTGGTTGAACATTAATATTGTATTTTAAATGCAATTTTCTTAGTGTCATTTATAAATGACGAAGCCCATAGAGGGATCGCATATATAGATAAACTAATATCTATATATATAGATATATATATATATATATATAGATAAGAAAGTCATGCCTGACTTAAACAGGGGAAAAGTCCTATTTTTTCTCCACATTTTGAAAGTGTATCAGATTTGAACTGAAAATGTCAGATTCACTGTGATTTCTGTGCAGTTCACACTGTCATCCACAACAGATCTGTGTCATGTCTTTAAAAAAAAAAAGCCATATTTAGGACACATTCAACCATATTGTAGATGCATTAAATCCCAGGAGGCACGATCCATAGGGGAAACTATATGCCTGCTGCACAACAGCATCATGGGAAATCAGACGTGAACACCTGCAGCCCCAAGTTTACACCAGACACCTGTATAAGACCACAAATCAGTGCATGCAGAAATCAGCATCCAGTTAGAAACCGGTTTGTCCACGGATGAAAGGGATCTTCATTCTGGCTGAAATCATGCCAACTGGCTATTTACTCATCTTATTGAGGTCAAGTGCTTTCCCCTGAGGGAGGACAACTTGCAGTATTTATGACAACTCCACCATTTCGCATCTCTTAAGCAATGCCAAGTTGGCTAACTCACACAAACCAC
Source organism: Sinocyclocheilus anophthalmus (assembly GCA_018155175.1). Taxonomy (NCBI): domain Eukaryota; kingdom Metazoa; phylum Chordata; class Actinopteri; order Cypriniformes; family Cyprinidae; genus Sinocyclocheilus; species Sinocyclocheilus anophthalmus. Next base: position 67,891 of record JADLZN010004210.1, on the reverse strand, counting down.
TACTCGTCAAGGGAATAATACACAAAAACATTTCACTGGTGCAGCACTCCTCTCATAGAAAACACTATTTATGCTCATTGAATATGAGGGAAACAAAAAAAAATAGCCTTCAGTCAAAGAAACCCACCAGTCAAAATATAACATGACACGCAACTCGTCACGATTCAGTTAAGTTTCCACTAGAGATGCATAAAACAAACCCAGCCTGTGTTTCACACCAGGGTCAGGAGAGCTTCTCATCCCGCAGACAAACAGTATTCCCAAACCACAGCACGAAGCAGTGTGCCTTCGGGTTAATTATTAACAGAGGAGAAGCTGTCAGGAAAATATAAACAGAAAAAAAGATAGCAGCATTGTTCTCTTACAAGTGCACTAAGCAGACCACCAAACTACTGCACTCTACTGTTAAATATTAATGAGGGGGGGCGAGCGATACTTCAGCGCGTCTTTTTATGCCCCCGGCTTCATGCGAGAACATTTCAAAACAAAGGCGCGAGGCTTGATGACCATAGCTGCGCTCCATCGGGTCCGGTGACCCCGCTCTGCGTCTTTAAATGCCCTGCGTAAACGTCCGTATATCATACAAGAAGGCATTCGCGGACCTGGGAGGGCTGCATATAAGGTATAGCGAAGGATGAAAACAACCGAGACCGTACCTTTGTTCACTCTCCGCAGTATCTGGCATCGGCATTTAAAAGAGACGGCTATCATACTAGCTCAGCCGAAGTGCTCATCCAAGGGCTCCGATAAAAGCGATTCCTCGCACACACATAGCACAGGCGCCGTGTGTCCCACCGGAGAAAGACAGACTCCGTACACGGTGCAGAGCTCCAATCATGCACTACGTCCCTGCAGCGCTGAGATCCGTGCTTTATAATGGCAAATCATATTTTCCCCACACATATAAAATCCATCGGAAAGCGCGCAGAGGAAGAACACGCAGAGCGCGGCTGATGCGTCTCATCTGAGACTAGGTCTGATCTGAATGGGCATGCTTGGTGTATTCAGTAGTAGCTAGTACCTGAGCACAGCAGGAGACGAGCCACTCTTTCGTCGATGGAATTATTTGCAAGAAGTCTCAGAAATGAACTTTTCCATTAAGAGAACGGACTTTATCATTTATGAGGGCATCGTTTCAATTCAATCAATTCATTAACTTAAATTCGCAATCTAAAATAATTAGATTTCGAAATTATTACTTATAGAGCTGTACAGTTTATAGTCCATTTAGGAGCGAATTAGCCAATTTCAGCCATTTCCTATGGGGTTTTAGAATAGCTGTTTTGCATTGATTAAAATAAGTCTGATTCATTTTACTGGTAAAATCAAATATTAAATCAATCCAGGAGAATTAGCATCCTCTGTTGACCTACAAACTGAGTAATCATAACAGCTCAATTTCCTATAAAATGGAATCAACAACAACTGAAAATGTACAACTACTATATTTTCCCCAAAGACAACTGCTTGCCAAAAAAAATGAAAAATTCTGGGAGGTTGCTAGGGTGTTACTATGCAGTTTCTGAGTTATTAAGGGTGGTCGCTAGGCTCTTCAGCTTGTTTGTTTTTTTTCCAAAAAGAAAAAGCAGCATGATATAAACAATAACAGCAGTGATGTTTGCCTAAGCAGGCACTATTCATCATTAATAGGCCCATCATTAAAAAAGTAACAATTAAAATGTTATAAAATCAGAAGAATTAATTTCCACATTTTGCATTTGGGTGGCATTTTTGCTTTATATTATATTATATTATGCAACATTTATAATATTTATAAACGTATTATATAAGCACGTGGGATAGAGGGATGTTATCATCATCTGCTTTGCTTTTTTCATTTAGATGCTTATTTAAACTGGAAAAAAAATCTAAGTTTAACCTTATATAAGAGCACAATTAAAAGCCTATCAATTCCCCTGACAGGAAGGCAGAATAATTTTCATTAGGAAACTAAAATAACAAAGCATTTTTTGTCATTTCAAAAGCAGAAAAAAAGCTCATTTTTGAATATGCAACAATAAGACCGTTTCCTTCTTTCAAATACACATTTGCGAAGTGTTAATTAGCCAGTAGTGTCTGTTTATTTACTTAAATTTGCATAACGCCAGTCATACCTCCCTAATTCCAATCAAGAGTGAACTGGAGTAATTTGCAGGCCAGTGCTGCTGTGTTCAGTGCTGAGCAGTAGTCCTTTTTATAACACAGATAGCATTCATTTAGGTCAGTGGCGGTATCTCTGTGTATTATCAGACATTTGGAGGCACGATAAGCCTAGCGACAAGGCACCGTGTATTAAAGGGGTCTGTCTCTGTTTGTGTACGAAATACGCCTGAATGAGTCTTTAACGTGAATGAAAGTATTAAGGTCATCGCCACCATACTCCATTCCTCCCCTGACGCTCGTAAGAAGAGTCTGAGATAACGGCCCAACTGCGTGTCTGAGATCAAAGTGGTCTAATCTCTCTTTTCAACCCCCCTCGTTTTCATATTCCCTTCAGTTTAATTTTGTCAAGCATCCAGGTTGACAGTCCAGCGGAGTGGATCAATGTTCCTGAAGAGAGGGATGAGGTTTAGTAGGATTATGCATACTGATCAGATTACACGCATACAGGGATTTGTCTGACAATTCGATAAATAATGTGCTGGACTATCACCATGTCAAGATGAGAGATGCATGTTGGGATGCCATGCATGTGGTTCTCTGTGGGCAGAACATGCAAGAGCATTGCAAAGCCTGTCTGTTATGCGGTTAATTTGATCTGCACACTGTTGTTTGAAGGAAATGCGCTGGCACAAAGGGAAATCCACTGGTGCGGCAGGAGATGGGAGCGTTATGTCAGCTCTGTGCAAATTTTATAGAGACGTCAGTGAACTAAGGCACTCTCTCCAACTGTTTAAGACCCACCAGTGCCACATACGGCCATCCTCTATGTGCTCGTATTTAAAGAATGTTGTCCAAGATGAGAAATAATTTGAGTAAACCACAGTCATTTCTACCGTGGCCAAAGATTAAAAATTAACTTTTAAATAAAAAAATTCAGAGGCAAATAAAACTTTAAATCCAGCTTGACTCTATCCCAAAATACCCAGTGCAAGCTCTAATTTATGCATCCCGCATGAGAAACCCACAAGACAAATGTTCCCTGCTTGGGATGTACATTTGCATATGATATTTAATCAACAAGGCATCAGTTTGAAGACTGCACAAAATGGATTGACAAGTGAATTTGAATTCTTTGTTGACATGCAGGACGCATTGAAGGGTTTGCCATGTTTTTAAAATGGCCAATAAGCTCTGTTTGGAATTGTTAAATATATAAATATTTACATAAAACAGTTAATAATACACACATATATGAGTATGTATTTTTTTTTTAAACATTTTGCATAGTTACTACATTTACATATGTAAATATAAAAAGTATGAATTTTTTAAATTATGATTTAAATGTGTTACCTAGAAATATTCACATTATTTTAATACACACATACAATATCATTACGAAAAAGAGTGGTAAACATTTAAATTCTTATAAAGTATATAATGGTTTAAAATATTTTATATACTACATTTTAAATACACACATACAATATACAGTACATATAATTTATGGAAAATAGAATGAAAGAAACAGCAGCCAAGGTGCAACAGTTTATAAAGAATAAGAATGTTTTAAAATATGTTGTACACTAAAATATAACAATTTGCATAAAATAATATTAATTTTGTATTTTTTTTAAATAAAATAATATGATGTACACACACACACACACACACAGTGGAATACACACACACACGTGCACACACACACACACACACACAACAGGTAAAAGTAGTTTAGAGGAAGTATAAGAACTATTTAAATTTTAAAAACTTTATAAAATAAATTTTACATAAAAATGTATGATATGCTCACACACACACACAATTTATATTTTAGAGATTCTTTATCACTGAGTTGAGCGTGTGTTTTTCTCTCCATGCTCACTGACAAATTAACATCCTCAAGGTCCATGATCACTCCCTCAATCTCAATTACTGGGACTGCACATGTGTGTGAAACATTCTTAAATAACGGGAATCAAGTCTCTTGTTCGTCTCCCGGGATGGTGCAATCAATTTTCCCAGGATGCGCGTGGCGGCAATGCCAATCAAACCAGTAGGATGCTTTATGCTTTCTCATAACAGCTCTGAAGGTGACAGCTGACTTGAATGGGAAACCATTCCATAAGGGTTGCCGAGTTTACATTTGCGTGCATGTGAATTGGCAAGTAATTGGTGGGTGTTGTTGTGCATGGATGCATGTAGCCTGTCACATCACCGTGACATACTGGTGCAAAGGGTCTGTTATTACCGAAATTGTGAAGCTTCCAATTGCCGGGTTGGGGGTCCTGGCAAATCTAGTCATTAGATGCTGAGACCGTTTTTGTGAAACTTCAGTCGGACAGATAGAAAATACATGTCAAAACAGACTATCCAACTGCTTGATTCCACTAAGTAAATTCCCTTTTGACCTGCTGACTTGGAGGTCTTGGAGGATGAATTCTCTTAATGGCTCTCTCAAATGAGACAATTTTCTCTTAGGAAATCTGAAGAATTGAGAACACAGTTTCATAAAACCATTATTATTCAAAGCAAGGAAATGTCACTCCACTAAAAGAGGATATAGATTAGCTCTCATCATCATTAATGCTGCATATCTTGAGGTTGGGATTAACCAGACCATGAAAAATTGAATCACCGTGTTTTTGACAAGCAAGCTGAAGGCAGGCTGGGAACATTTTCCCACACAAAGAGCAAAAGCACTGAACTATTATAAATGAGCAGTAAAAAGCCTTCAGCCTATAAAGAGCAGCAGGGACAATGGCGGGAGCTGTCCAGCAGCACTAGTGCTGAAATGGCGAGGACAGTGGTTTTCTGTTATATACAACATCAGCGGCCTCTAGCGGTGAAAGTGATGAACTGCACTACCAATCAAAATGGCTTAAACAGAATTATTGCTGCAGTGCTGCAATTCAACCCATAGCTTTTGTAGGTTCAAACAAATCAGGGCATTAAAATGCAAAGCTGTTACATATATAATTATCACTTTTCAGCCCCCAAAAACAGTGTACATCCTTTTGCACCTCATCCCACTCGGCTGGACTGAAATCTGGGGCTGTGTGGGCCATTAGTGTAAACAAACATCACTGTTAGTTTGTGGGAGCAGCTTGAAATGATGTGTACTTAGTGTCAGGGCACAGTGTTCTGCAGGAAGTGTCTATTTAAAGCCGAGTAGGGGGATACATGGTGATTCATTCGTATTGAGGGTGCAATATGTGCCAAAATCACTCCTGCAGAGAAATAAGACACTGACATTTGATATTGAGATTCATTAGAGTAGTTTATACTTTTCCAATCTCCAATAATAGAGTTTTGGTGATCAATGTAGCCTCAATCTGACACAGTCTTCTGCTGGTTGTAGTCAGTTAACTTGATTTAACACTTAAGTACTGAAATTAATATTTCATATATTATAAAGCATGGTTTTAAATGTTAAAAATTGCCATACACATATTTAACCGGCTTAAAACACATGCACTAAAAACTTTTTTCTCTCTCTCTCAAAATGTCCATGGATCTCTCGTTTAAAACTCTTTGAATAATAAACTGACTTTGACTACCATTTTAGGTAGCGCTTGCACTATTACTTATTTAAATCATGTTTGTTTTAATGTTTGGCTAACTGACATCTAATTAAGATATATATTAATTGACAACATAGCAGGCACAATAAAGCAGGCACGTAGCCATTTCTCTCGGTCTCTCTTGTTCTTTCACTATTGCAGTTTAGTGAAAGCTCTATATTGATTCAGCCTAATGGAAGCAAATGGAAGGGTCGGACTGAAGCCCTGGCTATTACGTGCTGAGAATGCGTCAAAATCTCATGCAAATGAGGCACTTTAATACTGCCTTTAGCATTACATCTGTAAATAACAAATATTACCTTAAGAAAAAAAGCATGAAGGAGGGTAACAATTGGTATGCCAACATTTGAGTTAGAGAAATACTATATTTATTTTTGATTTTTTGAAATATTTTGTGTATAATCAAAATAGAATAATAATATTATGTTTGTATATTTAATACATAATAACAGTTGCTATTTTATTATTATAAACTGAAAAATCATGTAATTTTTTTTTAGCCATTGAGTTTCTGGTAATATATTTATCGGTTTAGTTAATAATTGCTTAATAATAAGAATATAATCCTAATTAGAAGAATTAGTAGTAGTAGTACAGTTAATGTTAGTACTATAAGATAATAATGTAAGCTATATAACTGAAAAATATATGTAATTATTTTAGTCACTTAGCTCAGATATTATCATTACTAATAATAACAACAACAATGCTACATTTATATTCTTATTGTTATTCTTACTATTTGTGTTAGTATTATAAGAAAATAAAGTGAAATATAGCTAAAAATAAGTAATTATTTTTAGCCACTTAGTTCAGATAATCATCATCATGTAGTAGTAGTAGTAGTACTGAATTATAATATGAACACACACACAATATTTTTTTTTACATGGATATGCATGCCAACACTCTTCTTGCATTATTGCTTCCTCAATCACAGAGCTTGTCTTACTAGTTATGAGCTGTATGAAAAGCCAAAACACTTCAAAAGTGTGATGCTACTGCATTACCCAACTGATCTGTGTGGTGACCCCAATTATCTGAGCAACCCAATAGACAGTGCACAATCTTGTCCACTTTTTACTTTGCAACCCACTGATAGTGCTGCGCAAACTACAAATTGGCCAAACAGAAGCGCAGTAATGATACACACTGGCCTGCTTTTGGCTCTCAAAACAATACTTGGAGTCAATTTTACTGAAAGCAATGTATGGGGAAAAAAAGCATAAACAAGAAAAAGAGTCACTTCTTGCAAACAAGCATACAGTATCACCACCTGATGCCATGAACTATGGCACTTAATATTATAATAAAGCAATACTCCCATAATATGCTCTCATAACATTTCATGTATATCTTAAACAACAGATGGAAGAACTCAGGAACTTGGGAAGTTTCACAAACAGCACTGTGACACTGTTTAATCAACTCAGCGGTTATCAAGCTTCCCCAAACGTCTCTAAAAAGACACTCGTTTTGCATACCGCTACTGCAAGACTGGCAAAGCTGGGACTCTGGCATCTCCCGGCAGACATGATTGGACACTTTCAGGGTGTGCGCCGCCAACTCCACCTTATCCCAAAAAAACAAACAAAAAAACACTTGGCCTTGAGTGAAAATCTTCCAATGGGACCATTTGCTACTCAGGACAGGTGCCAAGAAGAGAAACAGACCACTCAGTGTCTCCCATCAGATAGACGGTCCAGTGCATCTATGGTTTACAGCATAAGTGGCCTGCATTTGACTGAAAATATTATTTTGAAAGACCAAAAGCCCACAGATGTCCCTGTCAGACATGTTTGTCTTCCAGCCAAGGTGCAAGTCGAGCGATTCATAGGTCTAGTGAAGCATCACCGTCCCACAGAACTGACTTAAGTGGCTTTTTCCAGATGAAAGAGCGGCAAGGGAAAGTAGATTGATTGGGATTTAAAACACAAGAGCGCTGAGTGTCGCCACACAAGAGAACAAAATGAAACTCTTCTGCCGATTCGATGTCGCTTGCAATCAGTTCCTTTGTTTCAGGCAGATTGTATATCAAGCCTGATGAAACACTGATGACGGTGATTTCTCAAAGAAACACGGCCCTGCTTCCGACAGGAAGCCGGCAAAAAGAGTTAACAAAAGAACCTCCACCACCCCTTTACTTTGAAGGCCACATCAAACATCAAACACATGCCATTTGCTCAAGCAGTCTCTCACTCCCTCTGAAAAAACCCCACAAACACTTGCGGAAGCATCCTGCCCATTCTTTGATCCAAGTGGCTTTTGAATACAACTTCATGTCTTTGAAACGTTTCATGATTATTTGGTAAAACAAAAATTGTTTGCCTCAAAAAAGCTGAGACAGAAATCACACATTCACATCAGTTCAATCAAGTCGCAAGTTATTTGTTTCACACAAAAGATTCTGTCATCTACTCATCCTTGCTCAAAATGTATGACTATTATTATGAATCACAATTGTCAAGCTGCTTTTTTCCCATATTCATAATGCACAATTTTCACTGGCTAAAATTAGAAGGCTAAGATTTGAACTAGAGTCAACAATGCTATCACTAGACAGGTTTAAAATAAGAAATGTGAATTCAAAAAAGAAAAAGAAAATCTAATTTACATATATGAATAATATAATTAATTTGTATTAAAACCATGCAATCTGGCAAAATAAAAAGGAACTATAAAAAAATAACTATATTTTAAATATATCATTATAAATCATTTGTATTAATAAATACATACATTCTGGCAAATGGCACTCAAACGTGGTGCTACCAACATTGCCATTAAAAAACAAATACACAAAGGTAATAAAACATAGCTTCATAAAATAATATTATGAAAAAATATATAGATCTGCCAAAACTGTCACTCAAACTGGTTGTCAAATTGCCAAAAACATAAAGAAAGAAAAAAAATCCAACGAAAATATAATTAAAATACAAAACTGACACTCAAACTGGTGTTAAAATTGACATTAAACTAAACTAAACTAAACTAAAATAAAACTAATGCATTAAATAATATTATAAATACAGTTTACTAATATTACTTTTAATAAAAAAAAAAAAAAAAGTAAAATAGCTACACTCAAAGTGGTGCTCAAATTGACAAAGACAAACAAAACAAACAATAAAATAAAATAAAACCTGCACTTCACTCAGGTAATAATTTCATCTGATGAAGCATACATGTAAAAGAAAAAAAATGAAGTAGGCCCTATGTTGTATTTCAAGGGTACTTATTACTCATTTCCTTATTATAAAAAGTACCATATCAAAATATCATAAAGAGAGGGTATCAGATGGCAATTCCATGGTTTATCAACACAGAAAGTGCTGGTTCTGAATGTCTAGCATATACACACATATATTTAAAGAAATAACACACACACAGCAACACTTTAGTTTAGGGACCAATTCTTGCTATTAACTAGTTGCTTATTAGCATGCATATTACTAGCATATTGGCTGTTTATTATTACTTGTTAAACGCATGTTAATGCCTTATTCTGCATGACCATATTTTAGATTCCTTAATCATACCCCATACCTAACTTTACAACTACCTACTAAGTATTAATAATCAGCCAATTAGGAGTTAATTGAGGCAGAAGCCATAGTTAATAGTGAGAATTGATCGCCACACTAAAGTGTAACCACAAACACACACCTTTCCCTCTATCCACCTTTTTCTTCAACGCGGAAGTAAGCCTATGGGTGAGACTTCCGGTTCATTAGCCGCTATAGGTAAATAACGAGGAGAATAACAACGTGCAGTAAACGGTAAAAATGTTTGCACTACAAACTAGTGTGTTCAAAATTAAGATAATACATTAAAATAATATGATAAGACACACCAACTTTCAATATCAAGCAGCAAAAGGAACTGTTTTGCTCAGCTAAAAATAGCTGGGCGGAGTGGACGCAGAAAAATTTCGTTGGATTTTTTTTCTTTATGTATGGAAGCCAGACCCATATAATTTACAAATGGCCGCGCCCATTTTTACGACAAGAAAAAGGTGGATATAACGAGCTTGAAAACCTCAATGTTGCCTAACACTTTCAAAATGACTCTGTCCTCTACATCAAATAACAGGCACATCAGTTTTCCCTACATCTCTTGTTCTCACCATGATTGACAACTTCCTCTCCCTCCTCTCCCGCACCTGCTGGTTCCTCCTCCGGAGTCTGAGCAGTGTGACAAGGTCTCCAGGAGAGCGGGACCCCGGCCCAGCTGTGCAGCAGCCGTCGCATCCTGCCTCTGATTCTAGCCTTCAATTCTCCGTCTCTGACCCATGAGAACAGTCCCTCAACCTCTGCGCCTCTCTAATCGACCCTCTCCTCTCCTAAAACAAGGCTAATTGATGACCAAAAACCATTATACCCACACCAAATCTCTCTTTGCTCCACAAGAGGGCGGCAACGTGTATGGTAAACGCAGGTGGAGGGGAGTTTCAAAGCATGTGTTGAAGGTGGTTGCCATGGAAAAAGTGCAGTCCAGCAGCCTGGTTTACAGGAGTTGACAGGAAGTGGGCTGAGTGAGAGCCCCTGGCGAAATATGGGACCAAAGCCCCTCTTTCTGAGTATTTCTGTGTGTGAGAGATTTGAAAAGGCAATATAACTGCATGCAAAGCACAGGGTAACAACATGCAAAGCAGCTCATGAATGTTATGAATATGAATGATTTCTCCGCAGGGTGGCTTAGTATGTCTGCACTATATGGCTTTAGAGGGAGGATGAGCACTCATCTGACTCAGCAAACACACTCAGTGCTATCAATGCACTAGGTAGTGTGTGTATGTGTGGTTCATTGACCCTTTTCCCCCCATCACAGTCGACTGCTGCTAATCTAAACACCTCATTTAAAGGTCAGTTGACCCAGAACGCTTCCTGTATGTAACATCAGAACACAATGAACCGCTGCAGTGGAGGGACACAGTCAGAGAGAAGGGGGAGGTGAAGTCAAAGTGAGGGTCGGGCACAATTAAACAGGCCAGTGTTGACTTTGATCAATCAAGCTCTTAATGATGTCTAGTTCGTTGCGGCAAATGGATGTGCCACTGACATTTTAATAGAGGAGGTGCTTTGCAAATCATCAGATGAGATGTAGAGCTGAAGATGACCAGCAGAGGGAGTCATTTTACCGGGTTAGTTCTTGTGGGTAATGAGATTTCAAGTCACCTCAGAAAAGACATACATTATATGTATGTACATACTGCATGAAAGATAGAGAGAAAGGAGAGAGAGAGAGATAGAGAGAAGAGAGAAGAGAGAGAGAGAAGAGAGAAGAGAGAAGAGAAATTACTACAATTTAACAATTTGTAAATGTAACAAAAAACCTTTTCAAAAGAATTTACTTTTTTATTGAACTTTCTATATAATAATAATAATTCTGCATTATCCACAGTTGTACACAACTCAAGCAGCATAAACCGTTTTAAACATTGATAATACATATTTCTTGAGGGCATCAAATCAGCATAATAGAACGATTCTGAAAGGGGTCCAGGTGACACTGAAGCTCTTAAAATGCGCTTTGCCATCACATGAATACATATATTTTCAAAATATATATATGAACAGAAACGTTGAATTGTTATTTTAATTGTATAATACAAATAGATTTAATTAATCCTGAAAATATTTTATTAATATATTACATTTTATTATTAATAATATATTATTTCTAAGCATAAGCACTTGGTTTGCTGGAAACTAATCGCCAATTCCATGTTGCTTTTGTTTTTTAAATAAAAGTAAACCAAGCCCGATATCGTAACTATTCAATATCTGTATCACTCAGTCAAGTAGGATGGCATGGAACACGTTGTATCAGAGACAAGCAGTTGCCATATAAAGGAATGACAGAACAGGGTCCTTACATCTTCATCATGTTATTACAGAAGCACCCTCGGCTCGGCTATCCAGCATATCTGCATTTAATCTTTCAAGGCCAGGCCAGAGGGCGATGACTGTGTCTGTGTCTCTGTGTCCTGTGTGTGTCTGGTCTTGTGTCTGTGGTGTGGGTGTGTGTGTGTGTGTGTGTGTGTGTGTGTGTGTGTGTGTGGGTGTTCTGTATTCATACATTGTGGGGACATTAGTCTGGTTTACACAGTCACGTCATGGGGACCTCTTGCGTTGTGGGGACCAAAAGTCAGGTCCCCATAAGGGAAAGCCATATAAATGACTAGAGGAGCTGTTGGGAAGGTGCTGGGTGGAGTTTCAGCGTTGGCTCACAACACACGTTTATCCATGAATGTGTGAGTGGAAGGGAGTGCTCAGCTGCGGCCCCAACCACTTCTGAGCGTACTGCGCGCGCTGCTCCACAACACACCTCCGATATTGTCTGGCCCCCCGCCCAATTCCGCGTCCTCATTAGAACGGATCAGCAGCGAAAATGAAAATATTCGAATTAATGCACACTTTCACACGGACAGATGATAAGAAGACTGTTTACAGAAGATACCGACTCCAGGAGATTGTTTGCAGGAGATGCTACAGTTGTGCAGAGGAAAAAGTGAAGCTCAAGGTAAGCACATTTTAAACCAATTAGGTTAATTAGATCTAAAGTCATTGGCTAGCTAGTTAACATTAGCGCTAATTAATTGTTGAGGCTAAGGCCTACGTGTGGCCTGTAATATCTCTCTGTTTCTCAATTAATCATACAATTTAATGTTTAAGAATAGTTTCTGACTGAAAAGCTTTCTCAGATCTTTAGCCTAAGTGAACGGATCGCTAATGCAGGCTTGGGTTCATCTCAAGTGTGTTTCTGGCTAGTTTGGGTTAGTTCTGAGGGGGTTGTTATTGTTTTATATTAAAGGAACCGTGCAGGTCTGGTTGGCCGCGGGTTTAATGGCGTTCCGCGGGAAAGGGGTGTTATTGCACACATTAGGAACATTGGCCATGGTTTCGCTACTAAAACATAGTTTAGATTGTGTTTGTGTGCTTGTATAAGTGTTAGTCAGTACGCCAGAAAACATGGTTTACTATAATAAAACCTCTTCTTTGTCATATTGATTAACCAGGCTCCTGTCAAAGTGCTTCACAGAGAAATGAAGTAAAATAAAAAAAGGCAAGTAGCTTTAAATGATTAACGTTAAACTTCAATGTAGTAATGGCAGTAGTTAAACTAAAGAAGGGTTTGTATGGTGAGATGTCCAAAAGAGTAGTCCAGGGCCAAATCAGTAGTTCTCACAGCCTGGGGTTATATAGCAACAGATCTCATTTTGTGAGATTAGAGCCTAAATAAAAGCAGTGAGTCGTGCCCTAAAGGCCAGCATTCTGCTAGATTTAGCTCACCTTCACTTCTGATTTGTGTCACATTGATAACATTGTAATGTATTGTTGCATTACAAAAATACAATATAATAATGCAATGTTACATGACAATAACGTTCATATCTGCTTATTAAACACCTCTCCATATTCACAGTGTAATTTTTTGTTACATTTTTTTTCAGATTGAAATGCCACCACGAATCAGCCCTCTTAAGGATGCCATGCATCATGTTATCACAAAGTCTGACAAAACTAAATTAGAGGTGAAGTACATCAATGCGGTGAAAGGTAAGGTGGTGTCTGGTATGATTTCAGTTAATAATTACTATCATATGTAACCATAAACTTATGCGTATATAATGCAAAACTTTATGTATGTTCATTAGAAACCTGGTTGCAGAATACTTTAAAGCGGTCATATGATGTGATTTCAATTGTTCCTTTCTCTTTGGAGTGTTACAAGCTCTTGGTGCATAAAGAAGATCTGTAAAGTTTCAAAGATTAAAGTCTCAAATCCAAAGAGATTTTTCTTTATAAAAGTTAAGAGTCAACCATATCCTACTAAAACGGCTCGTTCTAACACGCCCCCGACATATCTACATCACTATGTGGGAAGAATTGCATAACGCCGCCCAAATGTTCACGCAACGAAAGAAAGCATAACTTTTATTCTCGCTGTAGTATTGTTGCTGCCACCATGTCGTGAAGGAATGCTGTGTGCTTCTTTGTGAAAGCGAAACTACTTTGTTTTGTTCTTCCAAAAGATGACGATATCTCTTCGTCATGCCTAGAGCTGATCCGTGCTGGTCGCTGAAGGAATACATCAACTTTTCACCGTGGACGAAGCGGAGTCCAGCCCGGGGTTGCCGCTCATTAAACAAGAAAATCATCGGCATATCCGCAGGCTGGACCGTAATCCGACCCCGCCACCTCAGCTCACTCTAAGCCGGGGCTTTCGCTCACGCTAGGCCGCTGTGTTTTTCATTGTGAAAGCGAAACTACTTTGTTTGGTCTTCCAAAAGAGGACAGGACTAGAAATCAGTGGTTGAGTTGTTAACACTGTTCCAGAACACTTCAACCCGTATATTCAGATGTGTGCAGCACATTTTATGGAGGACTGTTTCCTGATCCTGGGAGAGTAGACTACAATGCCGCCTGTTCTGACTCACAGACTGTAAGTACGTTTTTATTTTAAGGATTTGCCACTGATGATTCAAATGCAAGTTTTTTGGGCAGTGTAGTGTAGCTCTTGTTGTTTGTAATTTCTCTGATCATAAATGCAGACATGGTTTTATGTTTACACAGCGCGATGCAATGCAACTCGTAAAAAGACAGTATAAGTCATTATAATCCGTAATTATGTCCCCACTGGATGCAACAAATGCCTCGTTTATAATGGGTTTTAATGTTTTTTGTCTCGTCGCTCCGGGACACGGCGTCACAGTATGGTGAGGGGTGTAACATTTCCGTCACACGCTTGATGTATTCGGCCAATCACAACGCATTGGGTAGCTGGCAAATCACAGCACACCTCGTTTTTTCAGATCGATGAGCTTTGTAAAAATTGTTTCAGAAAGGCGGGTTATAGAGGAGAAACAATAATGTACAGTCCGTTTTAAATAATGTGCTTTTTTAACCTTAAACCGCATAAACACATTTCATTACACCAAATACACAACATAATGTTCTTTTTAGCAACGTCATATGACCCCTTTAAATAAGCTACTATTGATGTGTTCTGTGTGTGCAATTATCATGCTTTATCTGCAAGATTTATTTATTTTGTGGTGTAAATGTTTTGTTGTATTTGCAGGACGTGGACTATTTGCAAAAGGTTCCTTCTTCAAAGGAGATTTTATTGTGGAGTACAGGGGTGAACTTATAAATTATGCAGAGCTGGAGAGAAGGAGAAAACTCTACCACCCATCATGTGCTGTTTTTATGTTCGAGTTTAAGTGGAGAGGGAAAACGTGGTGGTAAGAAGTCACATTGCACCAAAGCTATATTACTTGTGCTGTACTAGAGTAAATAAGGCTACATTTACACTGCAGGTCTTCATAACCAATTCTGATTTTGTGATTATATACATTTTTTTTTGGCAGACGTGCTTGCGTTTCTTTTAAGATTGACACTTATCCGATGTGTTCAGTTTACACTGCACTTGGTGACACAAACTAAAAATAGTGCATACAGTGTCATCACAAATCAATTTCAGTAGTACATTGAGTTTAATTTATTGATATGGGATTCGTATAGCAACCTTTTCAATGCAATAGTTACTTCCATATATCAAAATAATGAAATAGTACAGATTCTTCAGGACGGATTATGTACGCAGCTCTGCTCAAAGCTTGCGATTGGAATAATACTCAGGGGCCAGTTGCATAAACTTAGCCTCTATGTTGAGACAATGTCTTATGAAACTAGTTTGACCAATTAACAGTAAGCCAAGGGGTAATTAGGCTTATATTTTGGATTCCAATTAGACAAATCTGAGTTATGTAACCGAATTTTGCAAATTTTGACCCATCTTAAAGAAAAAATTAGATGACTAACTTAAGACTAGTCTAAACCTTTTATGAAACCAGCCCCAGGTGGTAGATATTTAAGCATGTCACAGCTTCTGAATCCGTTTGAATCATGTAGTCATAAAACATTTTTTCCCTCATTAAAACCTAAAGGGGTTGCCGTGATTTGTTCACAGTACAGCACGGCCTCTCATACCTGATTGCTTGCATATATACATGATGGTATATATAAAAACCTTGCTATGTGGATAACGGAGACTTGTCATAGCACTTGCATAGCCTGCTCTTTTGTTGGTTTTTGATTCTTCTATTGTCCTGATAGAAGTGTCTGCTAAACGACTAAATGTAAATGTTAAACCAAATGCGTATATCAAGGGCAGGGACATGTTTGTGTGCATTTTATTTTGTGTTTTCAGTGGAATGAATGGGGTGCACGAGCCACTGTCACTGACAACAGCAGCAACGAGCACTTAGCAACACATTTCAGCGTCAGATCGCCTTTCATTTAACACAAACAAACAAAGTGAATACTCTGCTACTCAAATAGGGATGTTTCATTTGTGACTGGTATGTCTGTACAGTTTAAAAAAAACTCAATTTTCAATGACGTAGCATTTGTGTTCACTGGGGAAGATCCGATCTGTCCGCTTACACGTCAGGCGCAAATGCATGTATCCGATTATATCTGATTTATTTTCACATTCGCAATGAGGCCTGAAACCAATCTGAGACTATCTTAATACACTCTTCTCTTTCCAGCTTAAACGGTCGTGGCTCTTATCTGATCTGTTCCTATATAAAAAAATATTGGAATTGGTTCACTTGAACCATGCAGTGTACATGCAGCCTAAGACACTGATTTGTGTTGATATATTGTTACAGTTGTATTTTTCTTTTTCATATTTTTTTTAATTTAAGCATTGATGCATCTAGAGAAGATGGATCATTTGGGCGGTTAGTTAATGATGACCACCAACATCCTAATTGTAAGATGAAGAAAATTGATGTGAATGGAAAGCCACACCTGTGTTTATTTGCGCTGAAAGACATTAAAGGGGGAGAAGAAATCACGTACGATTATGGGGGAGACGACTGCCCATGGAGAACCCAAGTAAGTGGCACAGCACACTGTATACAGAATAGCTCATTTTTGGTGGTTGAACAAATTGGAATTGGAATCTATTAGAAATATGAATATAATTTCTAACAATTATGTCTTTTGGGTCAGTGTTTTTTATTAATTTTTTGGTACATTGAATAATGGGGTCTTACGGTGTTAGACCAAAGTAGGGGTTAGACAGGTGGGTGTTTGTGTGCCTGGCCTAAGGGTAAAATGTTTCCCCCCCCCCCCCCCCTTGTCTTTTGTGTTTCCATGATGTGAAATCCTCTCATTATTGATGCTATCTCTTACAGAAGAGCAGTGTTGCTGCTAGTAGCAGAGCAGCAGATGACTCTGATCCTTCTCTCCAATCACAGACTCAGATGGAGGATGCTTCTGGTCAAACCAAGTCTCCTCAACAGGTACAGTCACTTTTATCACTGGAAAGTTAAGTCTGCAGTCTGTTTCTGCCATGTTTGGAGCATATTTTGGTGCGTATCTGCTGTAAATGAGTTCACTCAACACTTTATCGACATGTGTCCAGTAGTTTAGTGGTAGTGGAATATTTAAGGCCAGTTTTGTCTCGCAAACAATTTTTTTTCTTTGTTTAATTGTTGCTTTAAAATGTACACTCACGACGTCCCCACAACACACTTTCAGTCGCTCAGTGTTGGAGTTCAGATTGTGTGTGAAATGAGATGAATCTGGTCCCCATAAGGAACAATAACGTTGTGTGTGAAAGGTCCTCATGAGGCCTGTTTCGCTCAAGATGAGTGTGTGAGCGCAGACAGAGGATGCTGGACAGGAATAGATGTTTAAGTTGAGGTTGATTGTCTCTCTCTGAAGTCATGAGGTGTGTTTCCATGTTGTGAAATCCTCTCATTATTGATGCTATCTCTTACAGAAGAGCAGTGTTGCTGCTAATAGCAGAGCAGCAGATGACTCTGATCCTTCTCTCCAATCACAGACTCAGATGGAGGATGCTTCTGGTCAAACCAAGTCTCCTCAACAGGTACAGTCACTTTTATCACTGGAAAGTTAAGTCTGCAGTCTGTTTCTGCCATGTTTGGAGCATATTTTGGTGCATATCTGCTGTAAATGAGTTCACTCAACACTTTATCGACATGTGTCCAGTAGTTTAGTGGTAGTGGAATATTTAAGGCCAGTTTTGTCTCGCAAACAATTTTTTTTCTTGGTTAATTGTTGCTTTAAAATGTACACTCACGACGTCCCCACAACACACTTTCAGTCGCTCAGTGTTGGAGTTCAGATTGTGTGTGAAATGAGATGAATCTGGTCCCCATAAGGAACAATAACGTGTGTGAAAGGTCCTCATGAGGCCTGTTTTGCTCAAGATGAGTGTGTGAGCGCAGACAGAGGATGCTGGACAGGAATAGATGTTTAAGTTGAGGTTGATTGTCTCTCTCTGTCTCTCTGAAGTCATGAGGTGTGTTTCCATGATGTGAAATCCTCTCATTATTGATGCTATCTCTTACAGAAGAGCAGTGTTGCTGCTAGTAGCAGAGCAGCAGATGACTCTGATCCTTCTCTCCAATCACAGACTCAGATGGAGGATGCTTCTGGTCAAACCAAGTCTCCTCAACAGGTACAGTCACTTTTATCACTGGAAAGTTAAGTCTGCAGTCTGTTTCTGCCATGTTTGGAGCATATTTTGGTGCATATCTGCTGTAAATGAGTTCACTCAACACTTTATCGACATGTGTCCAGTAGTTTAGTGGTAGTGGAATATTTAAGGCCAGTTTTGTCTCGCAAACAATTTTTTTTTTCTTGGTTAATTGTTGCTTTAAAATGTACACTCACGACGTCCCCACAACACACTTTCAGTCGCTCAGTGTTGGAGTTCAGATTGTGTGTGAAATGAGATGAATCTGGTCCCCATAAGGAACAATAACGTTGTGTGTGAAAGGTCCTCATGAGGCCCTTTTCGCTCAAGATGAGTGTGTGAGCGCAGACAGAGGATGCTGGACAGGAATAGATGTTTAAGTTGAGGTTGATTGTCTCTCTCTGTCTCTCTGAAGTCATGAGGTGTGTTTCCATGATGTGAAATCCTCTCATTATTGATGCTATCTCTTACAGAAGAGCAGTGTTGCTGCTAGTAGCAGAGCAGCAGATGACTCTGATCCTTCTCTCCAATCACAGACTCAGATGGAGGATGCTTCTGGTCAAACCAAGTCTCCTCAACAGGTACAGTCACTTTTATCACTGGAAAGTTAAGTCTGCAGTCTGTTTCTGCCATGTTTGGAGCATATTTTGGTGCATATCTGCTGTAAATGAGTTCACTCAACACTTTATCGACATGTGTCCAGTAGTTTAGTGGTAGTGGAATATTTAAGGCCAGTTTTGTCTCGCAAACAATTTTTTTTTTCTTGGTTAATTGTTGCTTTAAAATGTACACTCACGACGTCCCCACAACACACTTTCAGTCGCTCAGTGTTGGAGTTCAGATTGTGTGTGAAATGAGATGAATCTGGTCCCCATAAGGAACAATAACGTTGTGTGTGAAAGGTCCTCATGAGGCCTGTTTTGCTCAAGATGAGTGTGTGAGCGCAGACAGAGGATGCTGGACAGGAATAGATGTTTAAGTTGAGGTTGATTGTCTCTCTCTGTCTCTCTGAAGTCATGAGGTGTGTTTCCATGATGTGAAATCCTCTCATTATTGATGCTATCTCTTACAGAAGAGCAGTGTTGCTGCTAGTAGCAGAGCAGCAGATGACTCTGATCCTTCTCTCCAATCACAGACTCAGATGGAGGATGCTTCTGGTCAAACCAAGTCTCCTCAACAGGTACAGTCACTTTTATCACTGGAAAGTTAAGTCTGCAGTCTGTTTCTGCCATGTTTGGAGCATATTTTGGTGCATATCTGCTGTAAATGAGTTCACTCAACACTTTATCGACATGTGTCCAGTAGTTTAGTGGTAGTGGAATATTTAAGGCCAGTTTTGTCTCGCAAACAATTTTTTTTCTTGGTTAATTGTTGCTTTAAAATGTACACTCATGACGTCCCCACAACACACTTTCAGTCGCTCAGTGTTGGAGTTCAGATTGTGTGTGAAATGAGATGAATCTGGTCCCCATAAGGAACAATAACGTTGTGTGTGAAAGGTCCTCATGAGGCCCTTTTCGCTCAAGATGAGTGTGTGAGCGCAGACAGAGGATGCTGGACAGGAATAGATGTTTAAGTTGAGGTTGATTGTCTCTCTCTGTCTCTCTGAAGTCATGAGGTGTGTTTCCATGATGTGAAATCCTCTCATTATTGATGCTATCTCTTACAGAAGAGCAGTGTTGCTGCTAGTAGCAGAGCAGCAGATGACTCTGATCCTTCTCTCCAATCACAGACTCAGATGGAGGATGCTTCTGGTCAAACCAAGTCTCCTCAACAGGTACAGTCACTTTTATCACTGGAAAGTTAAGTCTGCAGTCTGTTTCTGCCATGTTTGGAGCATATTTTGGTGCGTATCTGCTGTAAATGAGTTCACTCAACACTTTATCGACATGTGTCCAGTAGTTTAGTGGTAGTGGAATATTTAAGGCCAGTTTTGTCTCACAGACAATTTTTTTTCTTGGTTAATTGTTGCTTTAAAATGTACACTCACGACGTCCCCATAACACACTTTCAGTCGCTCAGTGTTGGAGTTCAGATTGTGTGTGAAATGAGATGAATCTGGTCCCCATAAGGAACAATAACGTTGTGTGTGAAAGGTCCTCATGAGGCCTGTTTTGCTCAAGATGAGTGTGTGAGCGCAGACAGAGGATGCTGGACAGGAATAGATGTTTAAGTTGAGGTTGATTGTCTCTCTCTGTCTCTCTGAAGTCATGAGGTGTGTTTCCATGATGTGAAATCCTCTCATTATTGATGCTATCTCTTACAGAAGAGCAGTGTTGCTGCTAGTAGCAGAGCAGCAGATGACTCTGATCCTTCTCTCCAATCACAGACTCAGATGGAGGATGCTTCTGGTCAAACCAAGTCTCCTCAACAGGTACAGTCACTTTTATCACTGGAAAGTTAAGTCTGCAGTCTGTTTCTGCCATGTTTGGAGCATATTTTGGTGCATATCTGCTGTAAATGAGTTCACTCAACACTTTATCGACATGTGTCCAGTAGTTTAGTGGTAGTGGAATATTTAAGGCCAGTTTTGTCTCGCAGACAATTTTTTTTCTTGGTTAATTGTTGCTTTAAAATGTACACTCACGACGTCCCCACAACACACTTTCAGTCGCTCAGTGTTGGAGTTCAGATTGTGTGTGAAATGAGATGAATCTGGTCCCCATAAGGAACAATAACGTTGTGTGTGAAAGGTCCTCATGAGACCTGTTTTGCTCAAGATGAGTGTGTGAGCGCAGACAGAGGATGCTGGACAGGAATAGATGTTTAAGTTGAGGTTGATTGTCTCTCTCTGTCTCTCTGAAGTCATGAGGTGTGTTTCCATGATGTGAAATCCTCTCATTATTGATGCTATCTCTTACAGAAGAGCAGTGTTGCTGCTAGTAGCAGAGCAGCAGATGACTCTGATCCTTCTCTCCAATCACAGACTCAGATGGAGGATGCTTCTGGTCAAACCAAGTCTCCTCAACAGGTACAGTCACTTTTATCACTGGAAAGTTAAGTCTGCAGTCTGTTTCTGCCATGTTTGGAGCATATTTTGGTGCATATCTGCTGTAAATGAGTTCACTCAACACTTTATCGACATGTGTCCAGTAGTTTAGTGGTAGTGGAATATTTAAGGCCAGTTTTGTCTCACAGACAATTTTTTTTCTTGGTTAATTGTTGCTTTAAAATGTACACTCACGACGTCCCCACAACACACTTTCAGTCGCTCAGTGTTGGAGTTCAGATTGTGTGTGAAATGAGATGAATCTGGTCCCCATAAGGAACAATAACGTTGTGTGTGAAAGGTCCTCATGAGGCCTGTTTTGCTCAAGATGAGTGTGTGAGCGCAGACAGAGGATGCTGGACAGGAATAGATGTTTAAGTTGAGGTTGATTGTCTCTCTCTGTCTCTCTGAAGTCATGAGGTGTGTTTCCATGTTGTGAAATCCTCTCATTATTGATGCTATCTCTTACAGAAGAGCAGTGTTGCTGCTAATAGCAGAGCAGCAGATGACTCTGATCCTTCTCTCCAATCACAGACTCAGATGGAGGATGCTTCTGGTCAAACCAAGTCTCCTCAACAGGTACAGTCACTTTTATCACTGGAAAGTTAAGTCTGCAGTCTGTTTCTGCCATGTTTGGAGCATATTTTGGTGCATATCTGCTGTAAATGAGTTCACTCAACACTTTATCGACATGTGTCCAGTAGTTTAGTGGTAGTGGAATATTTAAGGCCAGTTTTGTCTCGCAAACAATTTTTTTTCTTTGTTTAATTGTTGCTTTAAAATGTACACTCATGACGTCCCCACAACACACTTTCAGTCGCTCAGTGTTGGAGTTCAGATTGTGTGTGAAATGAGATGAATCTGGTCCCCATAAGGAACAATAACGTTGTGTGTGAAAGGTCCTCATGAGGCCTGTTTTGTTCAAGATGAGTGTGTGAGTGCAGACAGAGGATGCTGGACAGGAATAGATGTTTAAGTTGAGGTTGATTGTCTCTGAAGTCATGAGGTGTGTTTCCATGTTGTGAAATCCTCTCATTATTGATGCTATCTCTTACAGAAGAGCAGTGTTGCTGCTAGTAGCAGAGCAGCAGATGACTCTGATCCTTCTCTCCAATCACAGACTCAGATGGAGGATGCTTCTGGTCAAACCAAGTCTCCTCAACAGGTACAGTCACTTTTATCACTGGAAAGTTAAGTCTGCAGTCTGTTTCTGCCATGTTTGGAGCATATTTTGGTGCGTATCTGCTGTAAATGAGTTCACTCAACACTTTATCGACATGTGTCCAGTAGTTTAGTGGTAGTGGAATATTTAAGGCCAGTTTTGTCTCGCAAACAATTTTTTTTCTTTGTTTAATTGTTGCTTTAAAATGTACACTCATGACGTCCCCACAACACACTTTCAGTCGCTCAGTGTTGGAGTTCAGATTGTGTGTGAAATGAGATGAATCTGGTCCCCATAAGGAACAATAACGTTGTGTGTGAAAGGTCCTCATGAGACCTGTTTTGCTCAAGATGAGTGTGTGAGCGCAGACAGAGGATGCTGGACAGGAATAAAAAAAATGTTTCTCTCTGAGCTCTGGTCAGCTTTTTCATTTTCAAATACAATAGTAATGTCAAATTGTTTATCCTATGTGTTTACAGATTGTGACACAGCGGCAAAATGAAAATGAGATTCTTGTGCCAAGACTGAGACGGACTAAAAGTATTATAGTAAGTTTTCAAGTCACAACAAGAGACTTGATATCAATTTTTTTTTATCATCAGATCATTCTCATCATCCGTAACTCTGTGGAATGGTGTAAAATAATTTGTGTAATGTTAATATATTTTTATGTGATATTGACTGCAAAATATCAGAATAATTACAATTTAATTTTACTTATAAGACCAAAATTTTGTAATCTATCTTTTTATTTATTTTTTTATTTTTTGGTCAGTCCTGCCCATAACTGTTTTCACTGAGAATGTTATCTTTACATAGTAAGAAGCAGCAAATCAACACATCTAACTTGCAAAATTGAGGGGGAAAAAAGTTAATTTCATTTCAGTTGAAAATGTAGTGTCTCTGTTAATCTATTGATCAATTAATTGCAGCAGTTTCTGCCTAATTCTTTTTTTTTTTTGTTTTTTTTTTTTTTTTTTAGATGAAAGACACAAATCTTGAAGATTTTGATGAGCTCTTTGATTCTACACCAGAGAGTTCAGATGATTACGTTCCAGATACCACTTCCGAAAGTGACGGTGATGTTAGCCTTACACTAAACCAGACAAAACGTCAGCTTCTTGATGAACTGGATGTTGATGAATCTGGCTCGGTGAGTTGCCCTGACTGTGACACCACAACGTCAGACAAAATGCACGGCCTTACATCCGAAGCATCTGGAACCGGAGAAGAACCCAGTTTAAGTCAGAACACAACGGACGGCGTAGTTGTTATTGCATACCAAAAGAGAGATGGTGCTAGAGTGTACAACAAGAGACATTACTGCTTGTATTGCACTAAACCTTATGCTAAGATGGCAAGGCATCTAGAAAGTTCACATGAAAATAAGTCTGATGTGGCTAGAGCTCTAAGCTTTCCAAAGGGTTCAAAGGAGAGAAAAAATCAGCTTGATTATATTCGCAACAGAGGAAACTATGCTCACAATGCTGCTGTTATGGAGTCAGGAAAGGGTGAACTAGTGGCATTTAAACGACCACGTAAAAAAGTGCAGGGAGAAGATTTCATGCATTGTGCATACTGTCAAGGACTTTTTACAAGAAGGGTCCTGTGGAGACATATGCGTACTTGTAGACTTCAACCACAATCAGTCGCCCCCAAACCAGGAAAAAACCGTGTTCAGTCCATGTGTACCTACACCGGGCCTGTGCCTTCAGACATGACCAAACAACTGTGGGGAGTAATCAGTGCCATGAATCCTGACCCAATCACAGATATAATAAAAAATGACAGAGTAATTACTGAAATTGGGCAGCACTTGTTGAACAAAGGTGGGCTATCAGATAAGAATAAACAATGTGTGCGGGAGAAAATGCGAGAATTGGGAAGGTTGATTCACAATGCCAGGAGAGTCACCTCCTTGAAAACACTGGAAGATTGTGTAAATCCAAAGAAGTACATGGCTGGACATCAAAGCTGTCAAGTGTACATGTGGGTATGACAGTGAAACTGACAAATTCATGATTCCATCACTTGCAAACAAGCTTGGGAATTCCCTGGTTAAAGTAAGCAAACTCTTAAAGGCCCAGGGCTTAATCTCCAACGACAAACAGCTTGTGATGAATGCCAGTGAGTTTCAAGAAGTCCATGCGAATAAGTGGAATGAGATGATCTCGGCTACAGCGTTGAGGAATATCAGGGAAGCAAAGTGGAATGTGCCCACCCTAATGCCCTTTACTGAAGACGTACAAAAAATGCATACTTTCCTTAGTCAAGTGCAAGACGAGTGGTTCAACCTGCTCTCTGAAAGTGCCTCTACTAAAGCCTGGATGGAGCTGGCCAAGGTGTGTCTAGCCCAGATGATTCTCTTTAACCGGCGGAGAGAAGGAGAGGTGGCGAGCATGCCTTTGTCTGTGTTTTTATCAAGAGACACTTCTGATCCGCATGAGGATGTGGACTGGGCACTCTCCGAAGTGGAGAAGAAACTCTGCAGACACTTCACAAGGCTTATCATCAGGGGAACGCATGGTCGACCTGTTCCAATTCTTCTGACTCCAAAAATGATGTGTTCCTTAGAACTCCTTGTTAAGCAGAGAGAGGCTTGTGGGGTTTTAAAAGTCAATGCCTATATGTTTGCTAGACCAGATGCCGTGACACATTTCCGAGGGTCAGACTGCCTCCGTGGCTTTGCAAAGGCGTGTGGTGCAAAGTGTCCCAAGTCGCTGACATCTACCAGACTGCGAAAGCATGTTGCAATCCTTTCAACAGTGCTGAATATGACGGGCGCAGAGATGGACCAGCTGGCAAACTTTCTTGGGCATGACATAAGAATCCATCGTGAGTTCTATCGACTCCCTGAGAAGACCCTGCAGCTTGCCAAGATCAGCAAAGTTTTAATGGCTCTTGAGCAAGGAAGATTAGCCGAGTTCCATGGCAAGAACTTGGATGAAATTGGGATAGATCCTGATGGTTTGTTATTTTATTCGATTTTTTTAAACCATCTATTCATATACCATGTGTTTATGACGAGCTATTATATACCACTGTAAAGCTGTACTTTGAACTTCCACAGAAACCGTTATTGACTGTGATGAGGAAGAACAAGTCATAGACTGTGATGAGGAAGAACAAGTTATTGACTGTGATGAGGAAGAACAAGTTATTGACTGTGATGAGGAAGACGGGAGCATACAAGAGGGACACTGTTCATCTACTGTTGACGGTTTGTATTACTGTCAAAATACACGATTACATTTTGCAGTTATGAATAGTTTTCAGTTAAGTGACTTGTGAAGACCTGACGGGCAAAAACATTGTGCAAGAAGATGCTTCAGTGCACTAAACAGGCATTTTTTTGTCAAATCTACTATCAAATGCCTCCAAGCTATTCTTCAACATTTTTTACAGTAAACTTTTTTTTTTTTTACTTAATACAACTTAATACTATAGAATGTTGGTTTCATTAGAGAAAGTAAAATGTGTTGTGTAATGCTAGCTGATCCACTCTCTTCTCATGTTGGATGGGTTGAGGCACAAAACGAATTGTCAGATGAGTCCATTATGACTGAAATAAAACTAAGTACTCCGTTTAAAGAGTTTGAGCTTATTTTTTTCTAAAATGGTTATTGCAAAGACATGATGTAGATGTAGTTCAATTATACTTGCAATGACGAAAACAACTGCACACTTTAGGGTTAATTGCACTTGCTGTATCTATTGCATCATCATGATTAAAATCATTAGTGTGACAAAAATACACATCACTTTTGCATTGTCAGCATTTTATAGCACATTAACCTTTTTTTCCTTTTTTTTTTTTTTTAAATTCTTGATCTTTTTGAAAATGTTGAACTTTGATTATTTCCCCTAGAACCTTCAGACGAGGTGGTACTTGCTCCAACCGGGAGGAATATATCTCCAGCACCCAAGAGAAACAAACCATCATCAGATGAGCAGATGCCTTCAGGAGCCAGTGCTATGAGGCCACCTCGCAAAGGTGAACTCTTACACATTTCTCTTTTGTATGTCTGTTGCTTTCTGTAGAATTAAATTAAACTAGAAATGGCTAAATGTTGCAGTAGCAGCCACATAGGTAAAAAAAAAAAGAATACTCATTTTAATCACTGATAAGCTTATATCTGTTTGTCATTTTATCCCTGAAAAATTCTAAATTCATGCCTTTTTCATTTCAAAGCCACCAGTTACCCTCCTCTGTCAGCTGTGAATAAATAAAAATAAGATGACACATGTAATGTTTTGCACACATGTTTAATGTGCTCTGTTGCTTGCATTGCATATTGTCTCTAGAGAGGTTTGTAGGTCCTTCTGAAATGCATAAATGCACCATCTCTGGCATGAAAATCAGCACCATTTCTTTAGAATGGGTAGAAGAGTTTTTGTTTTTCTCCCTATAATTAACTGAGAAATATTATTGAAGTTGCTGATTTTGCTGGCAATATTGGCTGATTATATCACTATCAATTTGTAGATTTCAGTATTTATTTATTTTTTCTTTCTCTCTCTCTCCCCACAATTCATAAAAATTTACTACAGACCCCTGGTTATATCATATGTATTTAGTCATTCATCTAGTTATAAAAGTACCCCTTTTATGCTTTCTCAGGTATGACCTTTCATGTAGTGTGTAATATAAAATATCAAATGTAAAAAGATCAAAGTGCAGGACAAATTAAATTACGGTCTCCCAAACGAAAGAAACAAGTCATCAGTAATTCCAGACTTACTTCCTGCATGAACCGGTGTAGGTTTGTAACAAAAGCCCAGCCTTTGGTTTTCATTGGCTGTTTGTGAATGTGTAGTTTGACCGACTCTCAAACAACGGTCGAACCGACAACAGACTGGGACATCTGACCAATCAGAGCAGAGCAGAGTCTCAGTAAAGGAGGTTTTAGAGAGATCGAATCCTTGAACAAATTCAGGATTCAGAACTGTGGATTGGAATTCCAGCATCCGGTCTTAATCATTTATTTCTTTCTGATCGCTTTAAGGTAAAACTGCCCAGAAGAAAACCCCCTGGCAGCAGGCAGAGGTGCAGGCGGTGGAAAGGCACCTGAAGCCATTCATCATATCTAGCACTGTACCAGCAAAGAGTGACTGTGAGAAATGCTTGAAAGCTGAACCAGAGGCTCTGAGGAACCGCGATTGGAAGACAGTAAAATTTTACGTTTATAATCGCATTACAGCTTACAAAAAGAAATTGCAGTGCAGATAATGCAACTATCTGGCATGGCAGGTTTTGTTTAAATAAGTTAAAGCCACAGCAACACTTAAAGAAATGGAATAACTTTATTGTTAAACCAGTGCATAAAGGCCACAAGCTGAAAAGCATTTTTGTTGAAACGCATGCCTGTGAAAGGATGCATGTGTGAAAGTTAAGTTATATATTTTTATTTTTTTTACTTTTAGTATAACAGGATTTTTGATGTTTGACTTGAAGTTATTGTGAAGTTTAACTCAATAAAAGTTGAATTCAGTCATTTGAATCTGAATTAATGTCTTGAAGTTCAAGTAGTAGTAGGTTTATTGTAGTGATAAGTATCCGGTGAATGAGTAGTAGCTGATGCGGGGTGGTTGGCTGGGGCTGAACACTATTTTAAAACAATTACAATTAAAGAAAGAATAGTTTGAAGTGGAAAGGTTTAAATGCTTGACTTGTTGGTATGATATGGGTTGGAACATATACAGACAATTATTCACTACTTAAAAACAATCCTTTGTATTCACATTCCAAAATGCATGTTTGAGCTGTCTCAACTGAAAATATCTTTCTCTGACATATCTTAAAATATGTCTGTGCCATTGTTTTGTCTCAAGATGCACAACAGTAATGTTTTTTTTTCTAAGGCATTTTAATAGAAGCTGTTTAAATACCATAATTTAACTAAGGCCTAGTCCTAGGTCTTAGGCCTAGGTTTAAGCTAATCCCTGTCTGAAACTGGGCTTAGGTGTTTTATGCGAGAGTGAAGCTTTGCATCACTAGCACCGTTTGCAGACCTCACTACATCTCCACATAAACTAATTAAAGTTACATTTCAACATTTTTACTTTTGTACTACTAATAAACATTTTAATTCTACTAGATGAAACCCATTTTAAGAGCAAATAAACAAATGCAGTCTGAAGATTTACTTCATATAAATGCCTTTTATTTGTCATTAGTAATACTTATTGTTGTTGCAAGGTCCCCACAAATCACGGGAATGTGTGTGTAATAGTGTGTGTGCAAGGTCCCCACAAATCACGGGAATGTGTGTGTAATAGTGTGTGTGCAAGGTCCCCACAAATCACGGGAATGTGTGTGTAATGGTGTGTGTGCAAGGTCCCCACAAATCACGGGAATGTGTGTGTAATGGTGTGTGTGCAAGGTCCCCACAAATCACGGGAATGTGTGTGTATTATGCTAATGATATGCATATAATATGCAAATTTGGTCCCTGTAAGTCATGTTAACCCGGTTTTTCAGAAGTCCCCATTAAGCATGGTCAAGACATTACTTCATCAATGCAGGTGTCTGAAGTCGTGTATAGGCTAAGAGAGCTATGGTTGGTGTCCCTCATTTTTTTCAGACCTCTTAACCCTTTAGAAAGGGTGGTCCCCACATGTGATGATTATAAAGTTGGTCCCCATCAAACATGGAAACCAGTATGTGTGTGTGTGTGTGTGTGTGTGTGTGTGTTTGTGTGTGTGTGTGAGGGAGTGAGTGAGTGAGTTAGTGAGAGAGAAGGGAGAGAGAGAGAGATAAGAGAGAGAGAGACGGGACAGGCCAAAGAGAGGCTGCGAGTTCAATAACACCCCGCGCGCTGAACATCTAACGCTGTAAGCTCCTGGACAACATTTGACTCTTCTAGCTACACAATCCCGAATGCTCATGCTGTGGTAATATATATCCCACCCACCCTGCGATCCCAAGCTCCAGTACCCCTTTAAAGGGACACTTCACCTTCTGTTAGTCCCCATTGACTTGCATAGTGTTTTATTTTTCTTTCCATACTATGGAAGTCAATGGAGACGGCAACTGAAGTGAAACTATCCGTTTAAGCACGGTGATAATTCTAACTAAGGTTTTCTGGACACTGTTCCATCTTGGTCCAAGCAGAGTTTCAGATTCACTGACTGAGTTAAACTGTCAACCTAGACCCATTTCACCTTTTTTAGTAATATGTAATATTCCTGATTTTATTATGAAGTAGAGAGTGGGGAATTAATCTTAAAGCTATAACCATTAAAACACTGTTTTAATGCTATGTAACAGGGTTTGTTTGTTATGAACTATACTTAAATATTTAAAGATTAACTTGAAATAAAGTGAAATATTAATATTAGATGAAAAACTTACATTTAAACAAAAATGAAACATATTGCCTTGGCAACTTAACTGAAATAAAATAGGCTGAAGTAAGTAAAAATTACTAAAGTACGCAACTAAAATTGAAATAAAAATAAATTAAACCTAAATAATAAAAATAAAAACACTTTACATAACATTACATAGCATTAAAAAGAAAATTGAAAACAAAAACAAAAGTTAATTCAAAATGTCAGTAGACACTATAATACATACACATAAATATAAATAATATTAAAGTAACACTGGTAAGTAATACAGAATTTCTAAACTCTTACAGTTGACTGCTATTTTGACTCTGCAATTTAATGTTTTTGGTTAACATTAATGTTTACTGTAAATCAATAACATGACATCAGATATTAGCTGGGCATCAGGGCACAAAAATAGGCAAAAAAAATAGCACTTAAAATAAATACTTCAAAAGCTAAAAATAAAATGAAATTATTTTAACTTTTTTCATAGTTCTATATTCCACACAATTGTATTCTAGGCCATTAAATTAAAGATTTTATATTGTGAATAGAATTCACCCCTGAATTAAAAAAAGGAGATTTCTGACACTCATCAATGACAAAAAAATTTGAAAAAGGAGGATATGATGATATACTTGAGATTAACTTTGACCTTCAGCCAAGTCAAAAAGCCTCCTCAAAAGTGGAGGATTCAGGATTGAGAAACTTTTCATCAACCACAGCTAAAATCAAGTCCTACAATACTGTACATTATTTTCCTCACTTAACACATTTTATACCCATAAATACTTCATACTATGGGAGTAAAATGGTTTGCGGACATCATATTACACAAGGCTGACAGACTTGTCTGCACTTCAGCAGCAATGGAGTCCTGGCAAGCAGTAATAACCAACACTGAAATGTGTCACCATTACACTTAAGATGGTTTTGAACCACCTCCGAAAATGTAACGCCCAGAATGCGACAGTCTCTAAGCTCACAGGTTCTTTGGTCAGTCAGACATGATTTCCATAGCCTTAGGGCTGCAGGTAATTGCTAGCTGGCCTCCAGCAAAGTGAAACACATCTCCACTGGTTTGTCCCAGCTGACTGACATGAGTCTAAAAGAGCTGGATGACCTCTTTACAGTACAGCAACTGTCTTAGTGTGAGAAACACAATCATTGCAAATGGTGCATTATGGGTGCAGTCGGCATCCCTCTCGCTGGCTGTTCCTTAAAGCCATTAGGCTTTGACAGGGCAAGCCAAGCGTAGAGTAAGACTGGCATTATGCAGTCCTGCCACCCCCCTGGGATATGCTGATAAGCACTTCCTGTGCGAGGGGGAAGCGGTTATTTTCAGGGCTGCCATGCACGCCTCTCCTTTCCAACCCCCAGATCTTATTAAGACCCAGCCAGCTTCACATCAAATGATTTCAGACTTCACAGTGCCTCCTCAAAGAAGGCCCAGAATGCATTTTGAATATTTAGACTAGTTTGTAAAGACGGATTAAAAATAAGTAAATAAAAATGTTTATTCTAAATATCAACATAGAAAGGCCTGACGAAAAAAAATAACATTTCATAATTTTCTAAATTTCTTTAAACCCCCCACCCCCAAAATGAAAATTGCCATAATTTACATCATTCCAAACCCTTTATATGACTTTCTTTCTTCCATGCAACATAAATTATGATAATTTGAAAAATGTTTTAAAGGGGTGGTTCACTGTTTTTTCTAGGCTTGATTGTTTTTATGGGGTGCAGTCTAACATGAGTTAATGCTTCGTTTAAAAAAAACTCATTATTTTTCACATAATTGACCTTTGTTTAAATTTACCTTTATTCCACACCGCTCTGTCCCTTCTCTGAGAAACGGGCTGATCATTTCCTGCTTTTATGAAGCCCCGCCCTCAGAAATAGGCGATGGGCTCTGATTGGTTAGCTAGCCCAGTGTGTTGTGATTGGCTAAACCGCCTCTAGTGCAAGTCTAATCGTCCCGCCCCTCACCTAGCGGTATGTGCTCCGGTTGTATTGTAAACAACGGCGTTTTTAATATCACTTATCAGTTTGAGCCCGATCAGGAAGCAGAGGATATTATGGAAGAGGATCTTGCAGAACCTGTGCAATCACGGCTTTTAATGGTAGGCCTATGTTTTTTGTTTGTTTGTTGTCTCATACTTTTAGATATGCTGTTATTTGTAAATGCTACTGCTTATGTTAGCTTTTAATATACGTTTTTATCCTGATTAAAACTTTAATACAGTACGGCAACTGCATGCGCGTCCATGTTTAACGCTTCTCATAGCTATGTGAAAATAAGTGTATAATTGTAACAGTTCATTGTTGGAGCTGAGCTGAATGAGAGAGAGAGAGAAAGAGAGAGATATAGAGAGAGAGAGAGAGAGAGAGAGTGAGAGAGAGTGAGAGTGAGAGAGATGCGACGTGGTGCAGACGTGGGGACGTGATAACAGTATTAAGAACCGCTGATTTAGAACATTGATTTTGAAACTTGTGATTCCATTAGAATTGTTAGAAGACAGAATCACAATTCATATATTAACAGATTTTTACGTGCACCTCTAGTTTTCTCTTTCTCTTCTCTAAAGCAGCGCAGCATGGCTCCGCCCCCTTTGCTGCCTTTTCCCGAGAGCAGGATTTATCTGTGTTTGTGATGTCACGAACCCGGGAAGTAACTCTTTGTAGTCTCTACCATCCATTTTTGTAGGCATTAAACTGTCAGAATTTTAAAAGATGATATCTGCGTTTGCATTGAATTTTCAGCTTTGTAACTTTGCATATATTGTTTATGCTTAAACAGCAACATTACACACACTAACTAACGTTAAAAAAGTGAAAATCGCAATGAACCACCCCTTTAATCTATTTTATCCATACAATGAATGTCAGTGGGGTCCAAAACAACATTGGACCCCGATGACTTTTACTGATTTTTCAAACCATTTTGTGTGTGTGTTGCATAGAAGAAAGTAGGTCAATACAAGGTTGTGATGGCATGAGGTTGAGTAAATTACATAATTTTCATTTTTAGGTTAGGCAAACCAGTTTTATTTGAAATACACATGCACTGATGTCGCCCATCAAATCACTGACATCAGCGTGACCTTATAACCTTTAACTGCATGTAAATATGGAGCCCATAGTGATTGATGTCATCAGGTCATCATAAAAAGACAGGGCTCTCATTGGTTCACAAGTGTGACAGGCAATGATACACTTGAAATATTAAAGAGACTTACCTAAATAGTGCAGAGGCAGCAATGGCAGCAAGAGAGGGAGAGAAAGAGAAACATTATATTAGTACAAAATCGTCATAATATACATTAACTTTTATAACTTCCCAGAAAGAAAAATCACAATTAGATCTGTTTAATATCTCAATCAGTTATCCTTGTCCACCAATGCGTCTCCTCTAGAGCTTCGGAAGAAATGTCTACCAAGAAGCTGCAAAAGTCCGATTTCAGTATGAACTATAACATTTCTGAAGACTTAATGATCAGAGCTATGTAATCCCCATTCATTTTATATCGCTGTTGTCTCATTTATATCTTTTTATTTCCCCTAAGGAAGAATATTTCAGGTCAATTTGATACTTTAATGAAATATAACCCTATTAGAATCACCCGTAAATGTCAACAGGATAAGACATACTATCAAAACATAATCAATAAGCTTTCAGAAAAGCAGCATAATGGCACCAGGCATGTATAAAGAAGAAAAGACTGTAGTTGCATCTTTACACATTTAGAATGTGTGTGTGACCTCTGAGGTACATTCATATTATCATCCCAGCTCAAATAATGGGGAACTTTCTGCTGGAATGACTCTAACATCTAATAGTTTTCCATCTCGATGCACAGGACACCCTAACCACCATCTTTCACCCTCCCAAAGGGGAAAAATAGTAAAAAATTTACATCTTTCAAAATGTTTTTCTACCCCAGCGACTTAAGTGCCCGCGGCTGAAAAGGCTAAAGTAAGGAGAGGAGAAAATGGCATATGATTTGACAATCAAATTTGCATCTTTCCAATCTACATCCGCGAGCACCAACAAATCAAATACAGCATGCATGTGGGGAAGAAAATTAGCTCTGGGTCAGTGGGGAAGCATTTCTTGAGCCGCCCATAATGCGGCCCGTTTTAATGACTGCATAACTCATAAAAAATGTCTCAACAGCGTAATCGTGGCCTAATGTGACTGTGAACTGCAGCTTTAACTTGCTTACTCTGTACATGCTGCAGAGAGGTAAGAGAGGCTCTGCTAAAGATGGAACGCCGGATGACTCAATATCGAGACATGACAGCTGATGTCATCTCTCACCCGCTTCGGCGAGAATGACGCTAATGCTTCAAACTAACTGAGGATAACATGCTCTTTAATAGCAGTGCAACCTTATTTACATGACATGACAGCTAGTCCTCAAACTCCATACTGCAATCAGTCAGAAGCTGTCACATCGTAATCACATCTCAATCATGGACAGAAATGGTGTGACAGTCCGTTTTAACAATTTTAGTAACAGGATAAATAAATAAAATACATTTTACACTAAGGTTCCATTTGTTAACATTACTTAAAATGGACTAACAATGAAATATACTTCTGAAGCATTTATTATTGTTAGTTGCTGTTAATTTCAAAATTTGCTAACAATTAAAATCCAAAGTTATATCTGTTAATATTATTTATGGATATGATGAGAACAAACTAAACACTGAGAAACAGTTTGTTATTTTTATTAAATATGTATCAAGATTAATAAAGACTGGTATATGAACAAACAATTGCTATTGTCAATGTAGTTAAGGCAATAACCAATGTTACCTAATGGAACCTTCATTGTAAAGTGTTTTAAAATAATAAAATACAATAAAAACACCAAAACGATGAATATTTTCCCGAATTGAATTTCATTGAAGATGCCTTACCATCGTGATGCATCAAGCATTTTTACATCTCTAAATTCAAAGTATTCCTGTAACACACCTGTTGCTGAGACAACTAAAATGTAGTGTAAAGGCAAAGAGTAAAGAAACAACAGCAGGGGTGAATTAAGAGAGGCGAGTGAGAGAGGGAGAGAGCGAGAGAGACTAAATATCTTAAAACACGTTCAGTCAGGGACTTCTGGGACCTTCAGAGGCTATTCTGATTTAAGATGCAATGAAAACGAGGATGGATGCCCCGGATAGCGGGGGCAGCCTGTAAATCCAGCACTCATTCTCTTAAATGGAAAGCAACAGGCCCTCAACTCTTTCTAGCAGTTACAGTTAGGGAGGGTAAAGGCAAGTCCTTGAAAGCATGCGTGGGTGAGCTGGGTTACTTGGCAAAAATTTTTTGTTTTAGGTGTCTCATCCGGAGTTGTCATGCTGATGCTTGTTTATCACAGAGGGGGATTGTTCTGCCAGTAGAGATGGCTAAGACTCTTTGTCCTTTGGACATGGAGGACTGAATTAATTTTCCCCTTCAGTAAACTCTGGCTTGCTCTCCAGTCTGAGCGATTAATCCAGCATGGGTAACTTCTACTGTCCGGGGAAATCAAAAGTTACTGTTGGGGGAAAACAAAGCAACACTTGTCCGACTTATCGGTTCACAGGCCAGTTACATGGTTGCTGTGCATCATTTGTGTATACAGTGGGGTCCAAAGGTATGAGATCTATGAGATTTTGATTTTATACACAAATCCGAGCCAGCGGCAAATTCCAGAAGATCTGACCGAGGTAAGTCTGCTCTC
Organism: Sinocyclocheilus anophthalmus; assembly: GCA_018155175.1. NCBI lineage: Eukaryota > Metazoa > Chordata > Actinopteri > Cypriniformes > Cyprinidae > Sinocyclocheilus > Sinocyclocheilus anophthalmus. The sequence continues at coordinate 32,455 of JADLZN010004210.1, read as the reverse complement.
AGCAGGTTCATGAGTGAGAACTGGCGCCCTGGAGCTCACATCTCCGAAAACGAAGCATATTTTCAAATAGACTTTATCTTTATTAACAAACTGCATATTTGAAGTCTAAATAAGTACATTCTCGCCTAAAAACTCTTTTAAAACGACATTTTGTGACAAAAACAGTATTATTTATAAAATTATAGTGGATTTGGGTGTCAGCCCATGACACTCGCTGGGAGAAAAACTGCAATCGAAGTGATACAAATGGTGAAACGGTTGGAGTTCCGATATCACTAGAATATCGCACCGCTGTAAAAGGCTCTCAGCCAATCAGATTCGAGAACCAGAAAGAACTGTTGTATAAATATAAAGCTATAGCATAGAGCTATATAATGTGTGAAAAGATGTTTCTCATGAAATATGCGAAATCCAAAACATTGAAAATTAAAATTAATGCAGTATGAATGTGTGTATTATGAATGTAATCAGGACTTACTACAGTTGACATGTGACCTATATAACATAAAAAAGATAAGTCATTAAACATAAACATATAAAATGCCAGTACCATTAATCAGCATAATAATGATCCAGACTCTTCAGTGACTTTTTTTTTTTTTGGCCAGGCAGTGTAGTAAAGTGTACATTGGATGTACACTTCAGAATCTCGCCGGAAAGATGGATGGATGAAGAGAACACAGACGAGCCCTCTGGCTTTGCGATGTGGCTGCGCATCTCAATGAAGTGAGAAAAGCTCTCCAGTTCTTCTGCTGGCGTGTTAACCAGACTACAGTGAGGGAGAGAGGGAATGCGAACGTGCCAGCCGCTCACTATTGAACTCGACCGTTCTCGGGAGAGATGCCGGGGGGCTAGACATTAATTAAATCTGATCCTCTGCTTGCACTTGAGCCACGACTGCAATCATGTGCATCTATATTACACCATCGACAGCCAGTTTCAGAGGAAATGCATGATTGAACTCAAGACACGTCCTAAAGCAAATATTGTAGACCATATGCTGAATTGGAAAAATAGAGGATCTTGCATCCAGTGTTTAACTCTTTAGGAGTGAAGGCTTATTCTGCCAAAGTATCACCTTTTTGAACAGGAAGAGACCATCTGACTGACATGTAGTGCAGCCAATCACAGATCAACGTGATTTGTGCCCATACAAAAGTACATCTATTTCACACAAATTTAGACTGGCTCAAACAAATCTCTGAATGTTTCAAAATATTTGATGCCACTAATGCTTGACAAACATTAGAGAAACGTTTTTCAATCCAGTAATTATCTAATCCTCCAAAACATTTGCTGCGATAAACTCAGTATACTTGTAAATCTTTCCTTTTCCAGGTTACACTCGTAAAAAAATAAAGGCTCGTATGGCATCTATGGTGCCTGAGAGAAGTTTTCCCCATCCGGGAACCTTTCCACTGCAAAAAAGGATCTTGATGGTGGAAAAGAGCTTTGGATTATTAAAACATTCCTCACACTAAGTTAAAAATGGTTATTTTAAGAACATTTCGCTGAATCTATAAACATGCTTTAGACTTTTTATAAGAAAATACAGCACAAATGCCGGGAAAGGTGAAATGCATGCTGGGAACAGCACATCCCCTCTTCTTCTCAACAGAATCAAGGCCAACATCAAAGGACCAGCAGGGTCTCTCTATTCCCAGTGGCAAGCTTTTACATAATAAATGACCACTGAATGATCTCAGCATATGCTTGATTTCGGCACAAATTTCTTTCTAAATGTAACACTGAACTGCTGCTCATACTGAAATACAAGTCATACTGTGATGTACCACACATAAAAAATGAAACATTAAGATTTTGAATTATGGAAGTCAAAGCGATCCAAATATAGTTTCACCAACATATGGGAGAAAATATTAAACAATAAATAAATGTACTTCACTCAATATTGCATCAAATTAGTAGCTTCAAATATGCTTCTCTGCGATCGCCTCATTATAAAACTTGGACAACAGCATAACCCTAGTGGTCACAAACTTTATTACATTTCTATATTCGCGCACAACAAAACCATGAATGGCTACATGCATGATTTGCCAACCTAAAAGTCTTCTAACAGCATACAAGGCAAGGTCTGATATACTCATCACATCATGTGTCACACAGAACTTAAGCTGTGCTAAAACAAGGCTTTGACCTACATGTAGACACTTGCTGTAGGTCAAAGGTATAAACCTGGGTCAGGAGGGACCACACAGCATGGCTGAGACAGTTTTTGACACATGTTGCCATTTTAGACTTAACAACTGAAGCTAAGGTCAATGTAGCCCTGAAGACAATGCACAACCTTTTTTCCAAAAGGTACCAGTTTTAATATTATCTCACTGCTACTGCACCAGTATGTGTCCTAACAGATCAGGAAATAATAAATAACACAACATTAAGGTCACTACATCAGAAACTAAATTGACTTACGAGTCTAATTATGATAAGCAACTTGATACAAAGCAATGCAATTAAACCCAGGCCAGCAGATAACATCTGAGCTCAATAACTATGCAGCTCTTCCAACATCCTCCAGATATCCCTACTTTAATTGCAATAAACCGAGAAATATTCAAAGCATATTTGAACCCACTGTTTACAACAAGCCGAACAACATTACAAACATATTCTTCACACATTTGGACCATGACAAACAAGGTCTTCGAAGTATCAATTGTTGTGGCTTGGCACTTCTGAAGGCGTATGGCACAAAGTCCACAATTCCAGCTGACACCGGATGCCACGGATCTGGCTGAGGGTCTAACATTATCATGTCACAGACTCATCTAGGGCTTCCTACAGGCTTCCAGAGTCTGTAATCTAAGGTGCACTCAAAGATTGAGCAGATTTAGTAAACATGGCAGCTCCATTATCAAGCACCCGTTGGGAGAATGAGACGGGAAGCGACAAATAGGGGATGGTGGTCACCAAAATTGGAGAGATGCAGGAACACAAAGGAGAAGATGAAAGATGAGTAACACCTGGTGGTAAACGTGCAAATGCTTTATCATTATCCTCGGAAAACAAGGGCTCATTCAAGAACTAGTTAGCGAGATTAGCACTTGGCTCTTTGCAAAATTTGTATTTACACAACCTGTTGAAAGCGTACAACATGGAGGGTTTCGAGGGTCTGTTGACAACTGATGTTATAAATACATAAAAAAGGGAAGTCAGCTCTAAACAGCTATGACACAAACCAGGCGCTAACTGCAGTTCTCGTTAGAGGAACAAGCTACTATGTTTTTTATTGCTTTCAGTTGTTTGAATCAAGTATAGCAAGTGCAAAAGGCCACAAAAACATGGTTAACTGTCCAGTAATCGCAGATGTCTAACTATTTTTAAGGGCAGATCTGCTTAAAAGGTTACAACAGCATTGCTATTGCTTAGGGATATCAACAAACTTTGTGTAACTCACCCTGCTCCTCCTCGCCTGTTCTCACACTGTCTTTTCTGGGTCCTTGTTAAAAACCCACATGCATCCTCTATTTACAGCCTTGAAAATTACATACTGCACAGTGAAAAAGGACAGCTGGTCTCTAAACTTTGCAAACATACACTAAAGTATGCACACAAAATCACATGCCTTTCATGAAAATAGCTCACACTGTTGTGACAGACTAAGCAGCTGAGATAGCAGCATTCTGATTAACATTTCACGACTGGTAGCTACGCAAAGCTATGTTAATTTTTAAAATCACTACATCACGAGAGCAAGAAAAGAGAAGTGTCACCAGAACCGCTGACATAAGTTAATGTTTCCCACGGGGCATGTAAATGCTGAGACGGACAGTATCATTCGGAGTCAGAAATATGTACTAGATAGCAAATATTTTGACTCTCACATCACATAATCTTTACAACAATTGGATTGTCAAAACAATTTGACTTAGTTAGCATTCTAACTGATTAGCCTACTAAGTTGACATTCCATCGTGCATTTCCCGCCCAGCATGCTAATCAACCACTATTCTGAGGTGTTTGCCAAAAGCATTGTTAGCAAGCTATGATTGCAAGTTCTGTCATAACCAACACTTTGTTTCCCGAAACCATAGTTCCAATGGAACTATGCATCGCAAAGTTGAAACTACAGCTCTCAAATTGTGGCTAGAAGCATAGTTTCTTGTTAGTATGACGTAGACTTGTGGATCATGCACTTTAGAAAAAATAAGCACGCTAACATGAAGTACAATCTATATCGGTCATTCTATACATATTATTACCATTCTATGTCTCTTAGTTTAAGAATGAAAGCACCATTTTGCAAATGCACACCCCGCAGAAACCCCCAATGCTAACTCACAATCAATTTGTATGTATTTTACGAGGTGGCTAATTCGTACGAATTTGTATGACCGCACTCGTGCATTTTTTTATGATTTCTGTGAGGGGTAGGGTTAGGGTTGGTCATTGGTACTAATTGGCCACCTCGTAAAATATGTAAGATTTTTCACAAAACATACAAATTTGTACAAATGAGATTGTACAAATTCGTACAAATTAGCCACATAGTAAAATAAGTACGAATTCCCATGAGATTGGGTTGGAACCCCAGAACGTGACATAAGAGGGAATCCGTGTTTCAACCAAACATCTGAAAATATCGCAAAACAATGGAGAACATCTCAAATCAATTAGTTATTTCTGCACTACCTGTGTGACTATCCCTATATTGTTGAACCAGCATGGTTGGAATGGCAGACTGGAATTTGACAAAGTTACTATGGTTTTGGGAAGCAGTTGTGACTAGCAAGTTAATTCCTCCAAAACTGGCATTGCACTATGGTAGTTAAGTTTTGACTTTGAGTTATGTAATCGTACAGGAAACAATCCCCAAGCCTCTCAACATTTTGAATTAGCTTTAAAATTCAGTAAATAACAGAAAATCGCTGGTTAATGCTACGATTATAACCCATTGTCAACACTGCAAGTGCCCAACGGTGCTTTGGTTTTAACACAAAACTACAACTAGCATCTAAGCACTCTTAAAATCAACTGCAGCGCTGGTGAGGAGGCCATTCTAAAACCCACGCACACCTAGATTTATTCATTACCCTCTTTCAAGCAAAGTCAAGAGTTTATTTTTCTCAGAGTCACAGCCTGCAACATTTCCACTGAATTCATAAAAAAAGTTAGTGAGTAGGCTCAAACTGTGTCCACATGTTTACAGCAGTGAGTGAATAAGTATCTTTTCAGCAGCCTAACCTGTAGCAAGTGGAGGGCCCTTATACTGCTTCAGCCACACACAGAGATGCAGCAAGCCCACTTTGCGGCCTCTGTTGTTTAGAGAGGCAAGAATTCTCCCCAGCGCCTGAGGGGGTGGTAACAACCTGAAACTTTTTTGTTCCGTTCCCTCGCAGTGGACAGACCCTGTAATGGTCTCCGACAGGCAGTTAAAGGGCAGCTGTGACAATGACTCTGAGCTCTTATCAATAGCCGCCCTCACATCCTCGTGTCTGTGTACATCCTAGCATAATTACAGACGTGGGCCTGCTGCTACCAAGAGCTGTGCAGACAGAGATAATAGGGGAGAAGTGTTGTTTACCGTGCAAATAGTAAGAGCTAGAGAGAGAGTGAGAGAAAGAGACAGAAAACTGCTACAGAGCAGCACAGCCGTTATCAACGAGGTGAGCAGGGAAGCTAAACAAGCCAGCACTTTTGGCGTTGCAGGCTTATCCAGTAGGACTGGGGACCCCATTTGAACGATTCCAAAGCTTTCAATTTTATTTAGATTTTGTTTTGATGTCAGCTAATTTGGAAACATTTCATTTAAAATGTCACAGTTCAGATATAACATAATAGCCTGATCACTGAAGTGAATAACATGCTTTTTTAAATATATATTTTTGGCTGTTAATATACAAAACTAAAAGGCACAAAAAAAAAAGATCAATTACACAAAAACTCAGCGACATCTGCAGGATGGGAGGTGCATTACAAACAATGTGCAGTGAATATTTTAATTCATTAAAACACTGAAAAAAACAAGAATACTGAATTGTTCAATCAAATATCTATCTGTCTGTCTGTCTATCTAACTATCTATCATCTTTTAAAATTAGAATATAACGGATAGGATGACACTAGAACAATATAGGTATGAGCGATGGATCTTTGTAGATATAGACAGACAGACACGACGACAACAGATCGAGATTAGACAGATAGATAAGCTCGATACGATAGAGTAGATAGATAGATAGATGTATAGATAATAGATATTGCATTATACTACTGAACTTGAGCTGCCTGAGTCAGGATTTCAAAGACGCTCAAAACTGAACTCGAAGACATGAGGTAACAAGGAACAAGGAGGAAGGAGTCTTGCAGAGGGCAGCGGGGCTTGAATCGTTCCTGCACAGCGTAGAAATATGCCTGGAGGTGAAGAGCGTTTTTGAGGAGCGAGTGAAGGGTTGTTCTTTGACAGCTCCGCACCAGCCCTGGTGAAAAACGAGAATGGCAAGAACAGCGGTGGCAGAGACGTGATAAAAATATCAAGGTACATTAAAAATCAGACTGAAAAGTGGAAGGCAGGTGTCGCCAAACTGGATTCAGTCTTTCAATACCTTCAAAGCTTCTTATTTAATTCTTACATTGTATTCTTAACAACGAAAATAATTTATAATAATAATTTTAGTAATGACAACATAATATTGGATCTAATATTCATATTAACTATATAAAATATTGCATAAATCGTTGCATGTACAATCCTCCCCAAACTACAATTTTTAATGTTTTAATAATGACTATTAGAAAAATAGTATTTTGCTAATTGTTATAATTATCATAAATTCATCTTTTAAGACATCACTACAGGTTCTTAATTACTTTTAAGAAGCCATTTGTCACACCACAGGACCATTTAAAATGAGCAAGTGAAGAAAAGTTGGCTAAGCATGTTGAAAAACACTTTATTTATATGGTACATTTAATCTAAAATCTTGTTGATATGTTAAAAAGGTCATTAACTACTTCCCTGTATTTATGTGATAAGATAGATCATTCAGAAAAATGTGGCAGGCACTTCTGATCAGGCATTGCACACAGTTAGCCTTTGGGATTGAATCTCACATGACAGGGTCTGAATCTCACATGAAAGGTCTGAGAAGCAACAGAGGTGAAGGGGAAATGGCAGTCTAAATCAAACGGCACTAAAATAAGAAAACCTTGAACAGTTTTTAATGAAAAACATCTGTCTTTGCCTTGACAGAGTTTCTGGTTCAATCACATCCTCATCTCCAGCTAACCAGCAGGTTATCAGTGAAAGTTCAAGGCTGGAGAGAGTTTAAAGAAGTGATGACCTGATGTTGCTTAGAATGAGGAGAAGGAAAAATGAGCCAATTAGATAACTAGATAAGCCATCACAATGGACCAGGCTGAAGCTATGGCTCACCTATAATGCAAGCTGCAAAGCGGCTTCAGGCCTGAGACTTTGTACCCGACAAAGTTCTGATTGCATTTTTCAGAGATGTCAGACTGGATCATCTTTTCCATCTTTAAGTCACCCGAACTAAAGGCATCATCTGCTAAAGACAATGCACCAACCCATCATCCATCCGTCTGCAAACAAACAGTACAGTAACAAAGGCTGGTGTACAAAAGGTCCTGAATGACAAATCAGAGTTTAAAAAACACTTAAGCAATGCATACACCTTTCTATAAACCAAACAAACCCTTCCAGATATCACGTAGGATGCAAACGCGATCTTTTACCACGTTCTGGCATCACTTCAGTACACTTGATAAGCAACGGGCCTTACGCTTGTTCAATGGGTCTCATAAGAGCAACCATCTGTCCACAGATGGGCTCCCAAAACAAGCACATGGTTAACAGAGAAGCCTGAAGTAATGGCGACCTCTAAAATCACGTATATATGTGCTGTACAACTAGTCTTAAAAATCACTGAGCACATGGTAAGAGGCTTTGAAAGGCCCGTGTGTCAATAAGCCAGCAGCTATGCTGTCAAATGACTCATGTAATATGGGGAGAGAGGAAGCAGCCACAGGCACAAATGGAATCTAATGTAAAAGGTTTAGGCCTCAGGTAAGCAATGAATTCTTAAAATAGGCTTGTTTCTGTGTTCGGCTTTTGAAACAGGAAGTGTAGGACGGGAGAATGTGACTCGGGTAATGAGTAAGTGGGTGGTCCGTGTGCGGACTCGAATTTCTCTATTCTTGTGTGCAGTGTCCTTGCAATTTACCCGCTGGGAGTGGTTGTTTTTGGAAGTATCAGTGAAGTGGGTGGGGGGGATTGTAATAACAATAAAAAAAAAATCATTCGAAAAAGATTGAGGAGATCACGGAAGATACAAAAAATCCACATGGTGGTCTTGGTTCAGCGGCGGGGAAAAAAATCTGCAGGCAAAGACATACACAAACAAGGATGAATACACAGTAAAGGACGTGAGTGGGTGTATTGAGCACCAGGCCACTAACAACATATCTCAAAGGAATACAAAAGTCTTGGCTGGGATTGAAAAACTCAAACAAAAATCAAAACACAAGTGAGAAACAATCATATCACACCACCCCCAACCCACCCAAAAAGGAAAGCTCCCCCACATCTAACAGCTCCTCCATCAACTTAAAAAAACCAAAAGAAGTCAGATACCACCCAAATCACAAAAAAAAAGAAACAGCAAAGGGGGGGTGCGCGGGGGAAGCCCACATAAACCAAAACAAATCACCACACAACATCCACAACAAATACAAATAATAACAAATGAAGAACTATACATCACATGAGATTCTAATAATATCAGACCCCTGGGATCGCGAGGGCGACACCCGGAGGACCACAATACAATGACGAACAAAAAAGAGAGAAATCTTGGAAAATAAAAATGAAAGAAGACGGGGGGGAATAGAGTGGGGAGTTACGAGTGGATGTCAATGGGGAGGAGGAAATGTGCGAGAAATATAATTATAAAGGAGGAAACTGGAATGGGAAGTATGATTGGGTAAAAAAAAGAAAGATGAAGAGAAAAAGAGGTGGAAGGAGTGAGAAGTCAAAAGTGAAGGGGAAGCAATAGGTATGACAAGTAAGTTATTATACTGTGTAGAAGACAGTGTGGCAAATGCTAACGAGTGTACTAAAATGACAGGGAAAGAAAAATGCAAAGGACGATGAGGTAAGCAGGGAAGAGTGGATCAAGGCAACATGTCAAGACGACGGGAAGAAAATTTCATAAGGGCAATAAAATGAAGTCTGGTAGTAGCAGTGCAGAGCGGAACTAAGAACAAAATGATGCTGATGCCATGTAGGAAGGGGGGGAGCGCTATGTGAAGATCAAAGATTGCACGAGATACAATATGGTGAACGCACTGGGGGGACTTCGGGGGCAAACAAAATATGTAATCACCACTGAGGCAATGCACAATCCTGGTGGAGTTTCACAATGCGCATAAGACAGCAAGCGATCTATACAAAAGAAAAGTGAGTATATGTGTTGAGAGGTGAATGATAGGAAGAATTAGGGAAAAACATATGGACTATCACTGGAACTCGAAGCGGTACTGATGACCATAATAAAACGGATGTGGGTTGAGCACAAAAAAAAAAATCGAAAATAAAGGGGACCAAAAACGTGGCGGCGAGAGGAATTGGGGTTAGTACGGTGGGCAGAAGGCGATAGAAATAAGGATACCAAAAAGAAGAAGCCCCGCCTTGTTCGCGAGGGCCAGATTGAGGGAATGAAAATGTAAGGTGCGGGAATATCACTTAGGTGTACTTAGACCAGAGTTAACATATACTTTGTAACTGGACTAGATAAGTGTGAAACCATCGAGAAGAGAAGCAACGCGGTAATTTTAAGATGGTCTGAACAGAAAACAAATTTGGCGGTGATCTATAATACAGTGTTGCCGTGTAATAGAGTAGCGCTGGCCGATAGAAAAAGGGGCAAAGGGGCGTACGGGGAAAAAAAAAGACAGGGGGGCTTGAGGGCAGCACCAAAAATAAAGTTGGTGGTGTACATATAAGTATGGACTACAACTGGTGTTAATGGTGAAAAAAAAATACTTATATAATACTAGGTGTGACAACCACACTGCATGGTATAGAGTGTTTAAAGTAAAGAAAAAATGAAGTTATGTGCATATAGGAAATATAATTAATATAAGTTAAATTAAATAATGAGAGACCAAATATAATATATACATGGCAAGTATTTTTCAAAATATGTAGTCTTGTTTTATCCTACCAAAAAGTAAGAGTAAAACCCGAACACAGAAACAGGCAGTACACAGGGCAAAAACGTAATTGAAATAGTGACACAAAACGCGATCTCATTTGGAGATGCATCGCTAAGATGGTAGCCAATCATAGGAGAAGGGAAACCCACTTACACCAAATAAGTATACATATGCTGGCGATGTCTGTAGATGGAAAGTATAGTTCAACTCCATATATCGGCATTGTGGTGATAATGTCTCAGAACCTATGCTGCTCAATGAGACATTACCGACGTTATTGGAGTAAAGGCACAGTTTGGGCATCACAACGATGCTCAATATCAAAGACACACACACGTGTCATTGAGCACAGCACATTATAACTGAATGCAAGTCCCACAGTCCCAATCATAGTCCCCATTGGGTATACATGGACAGTCGGAACGACCGAGTGTGGAATGTGCCTGCGGAGTTGGTGCAAACAGAGGAAACCAATGAAGGCGACGGCAAGGAGTGTGGAGGTCACGGCGGATCGGGAAGCCCTATGAAGACAGGAACATAACCCGGTGTTTGTAATAGTCATTTGTCCGTTTCGGTCTGGCCTCGAGCTGGCACGCTAATCGTTCCCCTAAGCGCGCTCCATCTTTCATGCTCCCCACTCTGCAGAAACCTCATGGCTTCATGGCAGGCTTGTCACGGCAGGCGTATGTCACGGGGTCCGTCCAGGCCACTCTGATGCCGTGAGCTCACAACTCGTTGCAGTCGGGAAGCTCGAGTCGTAGGAAAGTGTGTGCTGGGGATCTAGAGCAAAGACTCAGGTGGTGGTTACCGCCCGACTGAATGAGAATATTGAAAAACAAAGATAACCCATCGAGAAACTGGAGTCAATTAGCTCACTCATCAGCTAAATACTCAGATAGGGCAAGCACATGAGATGAATATTGAGAGGCTGGGCGAGCTGGGGGAAACAAAACGTGCCAAGGTTGAAAAAGATCATATAAGTGATGAAGCATGGATTAACAATGATTAAACCCGGGAACCTTCGCCCTTTACGTGCGCTGGGCAGAGGATGGATCCGACATGAACAAACTACAGAATGCTCTGTCCAGAGAACATATGACACGAGCAGATCTCGGCACTACTTCCCTGCAAAGTGGGTGGAAGTGTTGTCACTGAAAACTATTATACAATAACATTCAACAGTAACTATTCCACAGCACATTCCTGAAACAATTTCCCACAAGCGGTTTGCTGATAAATAGCAAGCGATGTCTCGCCGAAAGTGAGAAATATAATAGTAGAAGGTATGATGAGGGCGATTGGTTCCAGCATATAGTCTGCGTAAATATTAATAAAAGCTTTCAAGGGGGTGGTGAAAAAACAAACACCAAGATTCAAAAACTAAACTCACACTCACTGCAGGCACTGCGCCTTGCAAAACACAATCTTAACGGTTAGGCTCATTTGCACTAAACATGGGAAGCTCCAGCATCTATAAAGTATTACATAGCCGTGGTGCGCTGTCTCATGCTATTCCAAAACCTGTATACTTTCTTAACCTCTTTGGGGGGGGGGCAACACTCAAAAGATGGTATTTTGACAAATGTTTGTTTGGACCCCATTGACATTTACTGTACAGGCAACAACATTTGTAACATTATTCCAAATATCTTTTGTGTTCTGCAGAATAGAAATGCATACAGGTTTTGTAAATGATGACAATTTTCATTTTTCGGTGAACTGTACCTTTAATTCTCCTCACCCTGTAAAGCCCCAGCCTCTCTATTGAAGCACAGTATGAGGCACTTCCCTCACAAAGGCTCCACAGAAGGCTGCTGACTCACACCTTTTGTGTGGGCTGATTGAAGCCAACCAGGTCTATAGTGTAGTAACGGGGGGACAACCCTACACAAATATTGGTTTTGCTTCAGAAAAGTCCCACAAATTGATGCTTATTATTTTCATATCTGAGCTGCCATCAATATTGTGGCCTGCATGAGGCTTAGTAGCATGAGTCAAACTGCACGCGGTCTAGCTCGAGAGGTATTGTAAGAAAACCCACAACACAACTCAAACTTAGGGGGCGACCAAAGAGACGAAGGGTACAAAAAACAGCACCTCCTATAATAAAACATTTCTTCAGAAAATAAGGGCGCAACATCAAAAAAACCAAAAAAGTAGGAAGACATTACCAAACAAGACCACCCCTTTCAAATTTCCTGGGCTCCTTTTTGACCGAGACCTACTCATCATTCGCAGCTACTGGAAGGTCTGGGGTGAGAAGCCAACAGGCTGGCTACGCAGTTTGGCTGGACTGATCACCCAAATAACAATCACATCCCGGATGTAAGACCCGATGCAAAATGGGGTTTACAAAGGCACTAACCGCGACCCGGAAGAGTCCCGGTGTGTATGTGACAATATTTGTGGGGTGGCCGCTCCGTCTCCTCCTCCCTGAAAACCATCCCTACACCAAGGATTAGTACATCATAGAGCGGACTAGTGGAAACGACTATAAATGACGGCGCCGCGGCATTTCCTATATACAGAGAGAGTGGAGAATATACTCGGTCTACTATTTTGCAATCAACACTTTGCGCTCACGGGGTATAAGAGCTAATATGATGGTTCTAAATTAATATCTTTCATACCCAGGACTGAATTGAGAGATTGGGGAAAGTTTGTTATAAAGGAAGTCAAAGCATGTCATTATTTATATATCAAAAAAAAAAAGTGTGTGTGCGATTATTGTGCTTTGGGAGATTCTTTGCTTTGTAAATGAAACTAGGTTTGCAATGGTTTTGTAGGAAGTTAGCATTTAAGGTGGAAGGAAATTTATGTGGAGGTATACAAAACTTGTAGGGTAGCGAGCGCTCACACCCGGGCTTCCGTCTCCTTTCACACATTCCAATCAAATTTTTGGTGAGGTGGTGGGTGTGGGGGGTTAAAGCACCTTAATGGCCCAAGCCCAATCAGACGTGGCTGATCTTATCTCAGGGATTCGGCTCCGAAGTCACCTCAGATCTGCTATATAACGCTCCGTTTAGATGTCTCCCGTCACACTTAAAGTTTAAAGATACAGAGCCTTTGCAGTGAGCGGAGCTCCAACGGAGGAATACGGGGGGGGGTGTTGGTCGGCATCGACATTAGAAGTGCCTCTGTCTATTTCGTTTAGTTGAGTCATGACCTTAAAACGGGTCAGGGTACTGCGATTCAATGGCCTGTTCCCTGGATTTTTAATGTTATGGATTATCGTATTGATTGCGTGGCTGTGGAATTGGTCATGGATGTAAATTTTTATGTATGATACTTTCTAGGGGTGTTTATATTGTTTTGTACAGCCCCGGTGCAGTAGAAGAGACAAAAAAAAAGGGGAGTGGGACTTTCAAGAGGGAGCTGAATTTAAATGGTGCCTCTATAAATAAAAAATTTACTTACGTTCCTTATAAGTACCACACCCCAATAAGTCAAAAAGGGTCACAGAATGTGTCATAAAGGCTAAACCTAAAAAATTCTTAAAAGTGTGGGGGTGGGACCAGTACACAAGATCAAAACTTAAGCAAAACTATCTCATGGGGGGTGTGGGCAGAATAATTGTTTGTACAGATCTCTAACGCATCGGATCGTACAATAAGGAATCAAGGCGTTAACAAAAGCAACCAATATCTGTGAGGAGACATGCTTGAGTTTGTGGAATTCTAGGGATGTTATTGGGGGAATTATGTGTAACGACAACGAAATTCCTCCTGCATATCACTGAACTGAGTCATGGTTGTTAAAATTCAGTAGGGGGAATTCGAAATTAAAAGTGCAGCAACGAAGGACACAATAAAATCATGGTACTTGAGGCTCGTGGCGGCGGTACGACCTCCTATCGGACAAAGGGAAAAATCGCCATAAAAAAAAGCTACAGACATTCCGCAACCACCAAAAGTGTGGAAAACCCCAATGGCACCAGGTACGGAACCCAATTACCAGACAGACTTAGTCACAGAAGTCATTAGTCAATTCCATGTGGCGTATAAGATGTGGAAAACAGTGATCACAAAGAGACATAGTATGGCGAATGGGGGGGGTCCACCTGTTTCACATGCGTAAACCTCCGTCAAGGGTAGCCCACGCAGGGTGTTGGAACTAGCCGTTAGTGATCACAATGGGGGAGTGACAACCAAGTCTGTACATGGTTGGCTACCCTTCAGAGGCTTTGCAAAAACAAACAGTGCTCATTTTCTCTGTCCAAAAATAGGGGTCAGAATACGACTATCCGGCTCTGAATGTGCTAAGGTGTGTGGGCGATTGTGGGTATAGTAAAAAATCTGGTACAATGTGCAACGTTAAAGTCATTTGGCAGAAGTAGTCAGAAGTTGGCATTTAGAGAAGTATCTGACACAAGAGGCATACCTTAATATAGTTAGGAACTTCACTTTGTAACATATGGTTCAGAACTACTCGCATATCATGTGGTGTGTGTCAAATACGTGTTAAAATACCTTTTGTATGCAGTGTATCTAGATAACAATCTGTTAATGCCTTAACTGAGAAATGTATTGCATTGCAATTAGTTGAGAGCTTTAAAATGGGCATGGATAAATAATGCATATATTTTGGTCTCATTTGAAAAAAATATTCACATTGAAATCTCTGACCTCTGCACTTTGTCTGAGCACAGCGACTCTGATAAGTTTGAGGCACTGTTCTGATTTCTTTTTCTCAGAAGAAAACATTTAAATTAGAGTTCAGCTGCAAATCAGTTCATTTCAGTTTTAAATTGGTATGGTGCATCTTAAAGGGTGAAGAAAACCACAAGGGTTTACAATACTTGGATAGTTCACCCAAAAATAAAATGTCTGTCAAAAATTACAATGCAACTACGATGGGCTGCCAGGCCAGAAAGCACTAAAGACATCAATTGTGTTGTTGTTGACATATGAGGATCAGTGGTTGAAACCGCAGGTTAGAAGGCACAGCTGACGTACTGTTCGGTGGCTCAAAGAAAACAAAAATACTCTCCGTAACGCGTGGCGGAGACAGACACTGAAGAGAAGAAATTGTTGAATAAAATCGTGTTTTGTTTTCTTTGGGCACAAAAAGTATGCTTTTAGCTTCATAATTACAGTTTAACCACTGTGCACCCCCCCCGTCACATCGACTAGTTACATGATTGCCGTGCTACCTTTCTGGGCGCGAACGTGTCCAGGTGCCTGGCTGTCTATGCAGGGTCAGAAAGCTATCGGATTTCATAAAAATATTTTAATTTGTGTTCCGAAGATGAATGAAGGTCTTACAGGTTTGGAACAACATGAGATGTTGAGAATTTTCCGTTTTGGGTGAACTATCCCAAACAGGTAGCATTAAACAGACAGTAAACATTTGTCATCCAAGTCCACATCCATTGTAGCCCAGACCCAGTGATGTCAGAGACTGCAGTAATGAATCAAAATGAGCCGTGTGAATCAGAGTTCATTCAGGAGCAGCGATAGTAATTACAGATGGCTTTGGGCAGGCACTAGAAATAAGAAGAAACGCTCCATGTGACTTGATTTAGAAACCGTGTTTTCTCGTGGCGGGGAAAAAAAAAAAAAAAAAAAAAATTTTGGGGCTCCCCGAAGACCAACACAGTACGGAGGATAAAGCAAAGAGGCCACTGCCTGAGGTCTCGAAATCGACTGGGACAAGCGAAGAGAAGAGAGAGGTGGGCGTTCTGGTAGGCCGTGCATCGCCAGGCCGAAAGAGACTCTTTCAGGGAATTCCATGGATAACGTTTTATGAACCAGTGTGGCGTTTTACTATAAATAAATATCGGACCAACTGAGTGCAAATTGCACAGTGATTGCACAGTCAAAGCAATAAATTCACTAGGACAGAGACAGAGGAAGGATTTATAAATACGTATATTTTTTACAATCAAAGGTTCATCATAAGGTCTGACTAATTTCTGTAAATGGACTATTTTGAACAGCTCAAAAAAACTGGTTCACCAGTTGTTCATCAAGGTCAAAATAAATCCTACTCTTTTTGTGTATTTGTGTTTTATACCTCAGGGTATTAGTATATTGGTTAAGACCTTAAGTGAACAAAGTTATATGAACATCATGTCAGTGTTCATTTGGCATGAAAAAGAAGGGAAAAAAAAAGAATCGGGATAAGCTCGGGGGGGGGCCAGGAGCGGAAAGAGGTTTCGGGGGAACAATTTTCTGTCTCCATCCACTGTATGTTGAATTGCTCCTTTGTATTCATCTATTCCCTAAGATGACCTGGTAGACATCAAACCGGATTTCAACAGCATGCCAAACTGACAAATCGCATTTGTAAAAAGTGCAGCTGTCATAAACACATTTTAATCTCATATCTTAATAATTGTAATTCAAATCCACAGCTAAGCCTTTGTCTTGTAAAGTCTCTATAGACTAAAAAACACTGAGAACATAAAGATGTGATGACAAGCTCCATAATGCTCTGCATTATATTCCTCAAATGCGCAGGTCTCTTTTTGACAGTCTGGATGTGTAGTGAAGGTTCAGAGTATTACATCTGAAAGAGAATGCAATATACTGTCTTGTGGAGCAAACAATTGTAAAAAACACATCTCTGATCAGGGCTCTGAGGTAATGCTAAGTGCAGAGTCTACTCAAAAACACTCTTTGGAGCCTTTTAACTAGAAATCAATTTGCTATAAAGAAATTGCTATAAACTCTTAGATGCATCTGATACATTTTAGTCTGAAAGTGCAGCTCAAATCAGCAAGACCTTGTCTCACTTGTTTTGCAACATTGGCTCACTGCTTCAGGGTTAAGATTAAGAATAATGCCAGAAAAACTGATCTAAAATCAGCAGTTACAGGCAGTGTGAGGCGTTGCTTGCAGGTGAATGCATTTGACCAAGCTTTAACTAGAGCTCTGTCCTTGACTCGACTGTCCTTGAAACCTCAGTGTGACTGACCAGGCATTTAACACCCCGATGTGCGTCTCCTCTGCAAATCAATGGAAGGAAATTACAATGTGCTTGCACTGCTGCAAGGGCGTGGTGGAGGCTTCATTCATAATCCCAAATGCACCTTCCCGTTTGTGTTTGGTCAGCAGGAACCTTTAACGACACTAATGATAATTAATGAAAAGATTTAATGGCAATAAAGGCTGTCTGGAAATTAACAATTAACTTCCTGCTCCGTGCCCCTGGCGTGCGCCGCCAAATACCATGGTCTTTAAACCCACCGAATGGGGCTTGTATTGTTAATCTTTACTATGAAGGCTATTACAAAAAAAAATAAAAAACTCCTTAAGAAAGGACCGGATTAAAGAACAATATGGGATTATCAAAAAAATTGGTAGTCAGGAGCAAATGATGGTTTTGAAGTGGTTTGGCACAGAAGTACGTGTAGATATGTAAGACTACAGGGGAAATATACCACATTAATCTGGATCGCCTATGGATATTTCACATGTCCGCCCTGCAATGCAACAGGTTTTCGTCGTTCGGTGATGGGAATCAGAAGAGGGCCCTCGAGGGTTCTGTCAAGTCAAGCGGGATGCAACCATCGGTTGCTGCATCAAACCCTTAGAAAGAGGGCGTGAATCTCAAACATGGAGGTTTAAAGCGCTGTAGGTCACAAACATGGCCAGAAAACACATTCTTTGATTCTTCTTGGCAAGACAGGATAAAATCCATTAGGAAGAAAGCAAAGAGGACCAGCGGACCTTGTAAATGCAATCTGACAGTCAGAGGAAATAAAACAGCAACATAAAGTGAGGGTACTAGTTTTACTCCAGACCTACTGTAGTAACATCTTTCAGTTGTACAGCATGCCAGTCTGTGCCAGCTTACCCGCATAGCAAACATGCACAGTAACTCGCCTTCACCGCAATGCATCTCCAAATGCTAAGGGAATTGGCGGGGGGGGAGAGTATTACTGATTCTGACTAAATGGGGCGTTGCAATAGATGCACCACTAGCTTTCTATCCCTTACAGCCATGCACTACCTGTCTTACACATTTATGGAGAGTAGAGGCAGGGACCTTGGTGCTCAAAACTGGCCGGAAGCATTGGCACAAGAACTACTGTTGATCTGGCAGCCAATGTCACACATCTCCTGCAGAAATAACAGAGATCATTAAGACTCATTTTCCTGTATGCCATAAAGAAAGTTTCAGTCAACACTGAACACCGAGAAAAGGCAAATACATACAGAGTGAGTAGAAAAGCAGTCATAGTCTATAATAGGGGAACACAACGTTCCCAAAACACAGCCGCCATCCATCAAGACCAGTTTATGACACCGATAAGAGGACGTTATTCCCAAATCTCACTCGTATAGAGACCATGTTGTGTTCAATTTGTCTTAATCTGCTCACGTACTCACACACCGCTTACATATTTGCCTGTGCTGTGAAAGAACAATGTGGCAACGAACGATTTTGCAATCTGGCAGATTGGAACAATATTCGCACTGCAGACGAGCCAAGAAAGAGTTTTTTTGTCAGTTATAAACAGTTATGCATATTTATTTAGCACCTCGCTTAAAGAGCAATGGCTTAATTTGAGAAAATTCAAATTACAGAAGATCAAAGGCGACCATGTCAAAGGTTTACACCATAATGTCTTACAGCCGAATGTGTGTGGTGTGGTACTCCGGATAATCGGATCCGTACATATGCTGGGTGGCTAGAGTTGCTGGCCAGCTCTGGGCCAGTGGCAGTTGCGATGGACTCATTTTTCCTATTAGTCCTAAGCATCTTCTTTTTCGTACCCCCAGGGAACACGCCCCGCGTCCCGGACCCCGCAGGTTCGAGTGGTTCGAGTGATGCACTCAAGTTCAATCTCGTCAGAGACTACAAGGTACTGGGGGGGGAGCGAGACGTCGGCGGGAGTGGCAAGGGGGAAAAAAAAAAAAAAGGAGGAGACTGCCGCACTTAACAAGAACACCCGCCCGTTACCGTGCGGGTTGGGGGTTGGTTGCAAAACTTGGCACTAGGGGGGTGAGACATAAGTTGCACGTCTCAACTCACACCGTCCAGTTCCGAGCGAAGAGGAGATACACTGTAATCATTGTGAGCTTTTCCATATAAGCATTGTTTGTAACTGCATCATAGTATCGTGGCACTCAAATTTGGGTGCTGTTTAATGTGTTTGGTTCGTTAATGTACTGGTGTGTGGTTTCTGAGAGCCGCTACAGGTGAGGATAGTGGCAGAACATGAATCTTGAGTCACGGAAGTGCGTTAATTCCCTACAAACTACGGGATAACCATATACATGATGTCAATAACCCCATAATCTTGCATTTTAACTCTTTGAGATTTAGAAGTTTGTATCATCCTTCCTCGGTGACCAGTGTCAGTGTGTACCTTTTTCTTTAACTTTTAGGTCAAGAATATTGCATTATTAGTAACATCCCCCAAGTGAGCTGGAATTAAATGGCTTAATTATAGGGCGTAACTGGGGGGCTTATGTATCACTTGTTGTGTGTGGAGCCTGAAGCAACAACTTCGGCCGCCCTTGATTTCAACCACATGATTACACGTCGCTTTTGCTTTAAACACAATATTTATACCACTTATAATGGCATGTAGTCAATATTACATGGCTTTTGCCACCTGCTGTGCTTAAAAGAAATCGCCTTCTCATTATAAGTGCACATACACAACAGTATTAGACAATGCAAGCAGAAAACCATCCAATTTGAAGCATGACACAAAGATGTCATGTATTCAGGTTCTTCTAAGTCTATCTGGGTAGTAGTAGTCCTGCTAGCTTTCATGACATGAGAAAGTGGCCCCGGTGAAAATTGCATTATGATTCATCCCACCTAGGGGTTGCTTGCTTCTCGCAGAACCTTTTACTCTGTAGGAAACTGGGCTCCCTGGGATCACTATTTCTATATGAATATGCTACAAGGTTGTCCACATTTAAAAGCGTCCTCGACATAAATGTCCCAACTGCCGCCATTAACCCTTTTACCTATCGCACTGTCGCGACCGGTCCATTCCTCCTCTACAAAATCATTATTGAAACACTGGGATGGCATCGGCAGGGTCACTGTGTTTTTTGCCAGAGGAATTTAAGTACTTAGTGAGTCTACACACCACAGCTGTCCTGTTTTTAACTCACACTATTATATAAGAGAGGCAGTGGAACGTCTCTAATCACTCCAATCCATTCCACTCTATTATGGACTCCAATCGGGGGGGGGGTGGAGGGCAGCTGTCTCATAAGTCTAATTTACAGCCGCTCTGTCCTACACATTCCCACAGTGGAACATTAAGGAAGAAAAGCATAACTTTAGGACTCAAAAATAAGGATAGTCCACTGGCCCAGGGCCAGTGTGCAAAGGTTTCGTGCTAGTTGACAGAACCGTCACTTAAACTAAAAAAGAAAAAAATTCTTATTGTGGAGCCCTGAATTCACTAAGCACTTTTGATAGCAGTGGCATTATATGACTGCGCTTGTGCAGTCCATGAACCCACAACGCTTTTGCGAGTTTGCACTTGAGCACGGCGACAATTTGCCAAAGCTCACTCAAGCCTACTCTTTTTGGTTGTCCAGTTCAACTCCTGCGCGCGGTACAAGGGATGTGATAGTTTTAGACATGGAAGTGGGTGGCGCGCCGGTTGGACAAAGCCAGGGCATAGACTGTCTTTAGGTACGTTTTCCCAGGCAAGTCTCGTAGTAAGCCTGAGCACGAATCACACAACTGTGCACTATGTAGTGAACGTGCGTGCACCAATGCTGTCCAAGCACATTTAGCCACCATGGATGAGACACAATTTGGTGTGCATTAGGAGCTTGTACCGCTGAGAAAACTCGCTTCACCGAGTGGGCGGACATTAGTTGCTTGTATGGTGGACATACGATGGAACGATCCAAATGGGGCAAAGATGCGATAAAGCTCAACTGCTTGCTATAAACTGCATTCTAATCATCATGTATGCTCTGCCTAGGAAGGTCTGATATGCATCAGCTATGGCATCTACACTAATAAGCACAAAAATCAGCACACTACCGAACCATAACATAAAGGAGTTGTGTCAACGCTAACATGAACTGACTCTATACATATAGATGCACTCGCCTGACCCCTACATGTTGTACGGAAGCGTTTGAATATGTGATGGCTGAAATACTTTGTATGGTATGAATTAGTGTATATCTAGACGTTCTCAAACATTTCTCATAGCCTTAACGTGCCACGCTATGTGTGGTAAGCTTCTTTTACTGAGGCTGGTTGTAATATCATTATCCAGGGGTAATCTATGGGGGGATCGTCTTGATCGGCATAATGAGAAGAGTTAAACTCAAGATAGATCGGTATCATATTGAGACGTGTGGGGTGCTTATATTTCAGATTGTTAGTATAAACTTTATTTATCTGCTGAAAAATCCAATAGTTTAGTTATTGCTACTCATTTCAGTTGCGTACATTTTCCATCATCCTATTTTAAGTTACAACAACTACTATTAAATAACTAATTATTTACAGAGACTTTTAATTGTTCTTACTATATCACTGCTATCTTCAGAGAATAAGGATAGTTCTATTTTCGGAGTACGGGTAATGTGGTAATGGCCTAAACATTCACTCATTTAAAATCGATGAAGCCCTCTAGTGATATAACGGTTATTTAGGGACAAAAACTGAGTACAACAAAATGACTACATATACATTTTCCTTAACATAATTAATAGTACCAGTTAGGTTACACTAAAATACTAGCAATTATTTATCCTTAGTTAATTGTGGCAACATTACCAAAACTGTATACCACTCATATCTATAAATCAAGGCTTATCGCCAACTTAGTTAAGGCCAACTCGTTATGCCATTGTTAAGGTTCCTACTAGGTCAATTTTGCGCGTGTTCTCCTACATAAGTTTACATGCGGGTGCACTATCAAAGACGAACGCTTTACTTTTTTTTTCAAAATATGCATTTAATATCACCTCATTTTCCAATGATTCTCAAACTATTAATTCGAAGCAGTTCTAAAGGCTCTCTAAAACCCTCCGTTCGGTAGCCTACTCTGATTGGTTCAGATAGTCTTGTTGTGGCCTCGCTGGGTCAGTGTGTTCCTCAGGAAACGACACCGCCTATTTTGCTCATAGTTCATGTATTTTGAAGTGCTCAATAGAAAATATAATGCAGCATTATTTATCATATTACGGTTGAAAATTCATGGGTACACGTTGTCCAAATAAACTAGTATGTTCGTTTGGGCAGAGCAAACGTTTTGTGAATCCTGTGATGAATTACAACTTTGAAGATCATTTGCATTCACATACAGCTACATTACACAATGCATTAAAGGCAATATTCAAAATGGATACAAACAATTGTACTGTTTTTTTTTAACTAACATTAACAGTCTCTCATTTTAATAGCGGTGTATCCCTAGGCTGGACGTCTCTTCAGTTTGAATATTCCATTTGGCTCTGTGAAGAGTTCAATAAAGGAGGGTTAACTATGCACAAAACCGAATCAAAAGAGGATGACTAGCGGGTGTGGAAAAACAATAGCTCATGTAATCAGGGGACTTGTCTAGCATGTGGTGTGAGACAAACTGAAATTCGAACAAAGCTAGACGGGTGGGTATTAGGGGCCAGCTGTTATCCACAGGGCAGCTCATTTTAATGCTCATGCTTCACAAACAAGCTCCTCCTGTGCGATTTTTCCGTGGGCTTGGAGGGGCTAATTTTCCTCGTAATCCACTCCTGGCTGATTAAAAAGTTACAGAGAAATCTCAAAAGAAAGAGTATTGTCACTTCTGATTAGTTTTGCTGATGAATAGGATAGTCGCGGAGCATAAAAAAATGGGGGGGAAGGTGGTAAATCGCAAGGACAGGGCTTAATGTTTGATATGTCAGGAACATAGGCGTGATATTAGAAAGGCTTATGAGTCACTGGAACTCACGGTTGGAGGAGGCTGGCCTGTCCAGCAGCTCAGATTGAAAACTGATTTAGCGTGTAAACGGCACACACTACAGGAATAGATATTAGCATTGCACCGCAGTTCCTCACCACGACGTGATGTTATCACAAAAAAGAAAGAATACCTTAGAGACTCGCTTCCCTTGTGCTAACACAGCCCCCAGAATCGGTTTATGGACTACTTTACAATGCTAATCAATGTAGCTCCTGATGACGAAGCTTAGGAGTTGTAATGAGGGAGCAAACGTCAACTGCTTCATATTGAACGACATTTGCAGTGCTCAGACAAAAGAACTAAAGGATTCTCATGTCATAAGGGTTTGACCTGCCAGTTACTGCAATAAATCACCTCGTATCTGGAAAGCCACTGAATAATACCAGTCAAAACATAATGGGCAAAGTTAAGAAACTGAATGTAATTGGTGGCTACAGAGAGAAACCTAACAGCTATGATTAAAAACAAGGCCTTTTGCCAAAGCAAACTTGAATACGGCATGTATATTTTGTGCAGTATTCAATTAGAATATATTGCATTGCAAGCTTAGCAACATGCTAATGCATCAATAAACTGTATTATTGGCATCAGTAAACAATAGAGGAGTCTCTTGTACACTTTATGTGAAATACAGTGTACAGTGCATTTAAGTGACAGTTGTTGTTGTCTATGTAGAGCATTCCAAATCAGTATTTTATGATGGTCGATTTTGGTTTAGGTGCTAACTTACATTTTGGAACAGAAAGTCTGAAAGTCTCATAGACAAATAAGCCTTTAATGTCTGCTCTTCAGCTGTTGTAATCGGTCATCTCATCTCAAGTTTACATAAAACCCTTCCCTACAAAGCTCCACAAACTCAAGCACAAATTCAAACAGTAAACAGCGGCATGAATGAGAGAAAGAGGTACACAGACACAAACTCCCACATGCACACACACACTGGCAGGTGCAACTCTGGTACAAGCGTCAATGCAGGGACCAAAGTTGCTCAGAAAGTCTTTAAAAAAAAAAAAACCTTCTCTGTGTATACAGTAAATATGCATACTTTGCTTCTACAAAGTATAGAAAAAGCAGGATGTCTGCTCAATTAATAATACAGTTAGTGAATACCCAGGTGACTTGGTGTATATGCTGAGATTCAGAAGTGTGCAACCAGTGGACATGAGAGCTGAGGAGCCATCAGATTCAAAAAGATGAGAAAACATGACAGAGGGGCTGTTAGCCTGGTGACGCTTTTGTCTCTGTACTCCGACATATATGGTTAAATTGCCGTTGCTTATGGCCATGGGTGGGCGCTCGACAGTCATAAAACAATGTCAACATGACCGACTTTAGAAGGAATTTCGTCAAAGGTGGAGTCAAGTGATATACTAGCGCTCTGGGTCGATATGACGGTATTATCACACAATATCTACGATGGTCTGTTGTAAGTATCAGCGATGGGCTCTACTGTCTCAGCACAGGTAACAGAAGCTAGTTCATGCTACATTATTGGGAAAACTGACAAATGATAAACAAGATAATTGCAAAATTTTTACATAAGCACCCATAGTCACCAATCAGAAGAAACAGGTAATTGTTTTTTGCAAGGGCAGATGGAAAACAAATCAATTTCATAAGATGTTGGTATAAATCGACTGCACCTTGGGCGTGGGTGTCCAATTGCTCGACTGCAGAGTCAGAATGCAATAAGGATAGCGAAAATAACAATCACGAATTACTGGGATAACACCAAAACGGTTCTAGTGTGTTGTGCGGGTTGCGGGTCTCGATTTCTTTATGCAAACAAGCTTGTGAGGTTTAAAGATTCTAAACTATTTAACAAGGCAGGGCGGCAGTGACGCACTTGACTAACTAGGTGCGTGGTGCGTATTAGGTATGCTGCATTTTGGAACGTAACACAGCTGACAGTGCACAAGCCATCTATATGATGACACAAAAAAAAACACAGATTGGGGGTGAGCAATAACTACATATCACAGTCGGGCATATTCTTCATAGTCGAATGGACAATACACCAGACTGAGAAAAGAGCCCGAAGACATGTTATGTCGAAGTGAAATAAAGAGGGCGAAAGAAAACAGGTTATTGATCCGTGCTGGGACGCAGCCGAGGCCGCCACGGAGAATGTTAGCGCAAAGAACAAACAGAAGAAAAGCCCTCGAGAATTGACTGAAGCCTTTTGTAACCTCAGTTATAGTTTATGTTGCCTGTTTTCAGCGCTGACTACTGTAATGCAACGTGCATCGTGTCTGCGGAGTTGATTTTGTCACAATATTATGTAGGGGATACCTACTTATTGAGTTGGGCTGCAGTTTAAAAATAAAAAAGATTAAACCGAAAAAAGAGGCGGGGGGAAGGAGCAGCGTGACCATAGTGTTTCTGAATATTAATATTTAACAGAAGAAAACTGTATAATGATGAAAAACACACAACCATGACCCGGGGGGATATAAAAAACAATTAGAGATGCTATGGCGCAAAATTCCTTTCAGCGTCAGCACAGATTCGTGCAAGTATTTTTACAGATTTGTAAACCTCGTGTATACACTATCTTAGTTTTAATTAACTGAGATAGATAGGCACTATAACTTCTCTTAATTCATATTGCAACAAAAGCTTTAGTACGTGTGGGAAATGAATAGCTGTTAGTAGGAGGGCACTCAGCTGGCCCGCACTCATACATGTAGTTCTGTTCGTAGTAACGATTTGTATACATCTCAGTCCCACACTGAATATTATCATGTGGGCTTGTATTTTAGTTAAAATGAATAGAAAGAGGGGATAAAATTAGCAATAAAAACATTGTACCATCTAAACAAATGTGTGACCTCTTGCTTCTTAAGTTAAATAACAGTTTATGTTATTTCGTTCAAACGAGCCGCAAGGTATGGAGGCCCGTTTCCCGCCACGGACTAAAAAAATTATTCTGTAAGTCATAAGAATGGAAACGTTCTCATATGATGACTTAGTATCTCGTGTGAAATCATAGTAGAAACACACAGTGGTGGGGGGGGGTGGCGTGGTGGGGGTAATCATAAGGTGGGACAAACAACCAGTTGACACACACACGTGATATCAGGAAGAAACTTTCTCTGCCGTAATATAGAACTAGTTTCTCATAGAGGAACTTTCGCGTAATTAATGCCTTATTAATCCACAAAATAAATATGAGAACCTTGCGCATAATAATGGAAACTTTCCCCATAATAATGACTTAGCTTCTCAGAATAATGACTTAGTTTCTCATAATAGAAACTTTCTCCGTAAATAAGGACTTTTCGAGCGTCGTGGATAATGAGAAGCTAGATTCTCAAAATTATACTTAGTACTCTTAAAATATTGAGGAAACTTTCTCGGAATAAGGACTTAGTTTCTCATAAATAATGAGAAACCTTGCGCGTAATAAGTGATTACTTTCTCATATGAATGGAAACTTTCCATAATAATGACTTACTCTTATTACTTTCTATATGCGAGAGTCATTATGACGAGAAAATTTCATTATAGTCCGGGGATCTAAGTCATTATATACGAGAAGTTTCGACATTAATTGGAGACTGAAGGTCATATTATTATGAGATGTTAAGTCATTATTTTGAGAAAGTTTCTCATTATTATGAGCTGTACAGATTATATTTTTTTTTTCATTGGCGGAAACGGCTTCCACATACTAAAGGAGACCTCCTTGAACTAGTGGGCTACCACGAAGAGTGAAAAAGAAAAACCGTTAACGCGTTTTGTTGCTCAGGAAGTTCATGTGGTTAATCCTGGCATGATTTTAGCATAAAGAACATGAAATAATATCCAGTACGTGGTATAGCTTGAGCTCCAAGTTAAACACAGCCGATGCACGTTGTGTATCGAGTTAAGGAAAGACCTTTATTTTTTGATTACCGGATGCTATGAAATGCTCTACCACCGGCTACATAATGAATGCACAAGAAGGAAGAGTAAACGATCGGAAAATAGGCCTATTTTCCTCAAGACATTATTATGATGACATCAGCATGCTTTAATCATGCTCTTATCATCACCGCAGCCAGAATGTCCCACGCTTCACCATGATGGACTTATACATCATGATGAACTTAGCATGGGAAGTCGTTGGCCACAGTTGGTAAGACAGTCGTGGACTCTTAACAGCGCAAAGGTATCACAGACCATGTAGTGCTGTTGGTAGGCTGTGCATCTCGTTAAGTTGTGAATTGTAAGCTCGTCGACTGTCCAAGCCGATCCCAATTCAGATACCCGACCTGGAGGTTGGCGTGCCTTTGGGTCACTCTGTGCCCGTAACCCCCACTGTAGCTAACGCCCGAGTGCCGGGTGGTTGGTTGTGTTGTGTTGCACACTGCTGTGTGTGTGCGAGACACTTTGTCCCTAGGGTTACATGAAACAGACACACTCATATCACCGTATGGTCAAAACAGTTCTCTATCGCTCACAAAACGAAATTCCTTTCAAACACAAAGTATGATGACGTACAGGTGGAAATTATTACAACACCAAAATAACCGCCGAAGTGCTGCTGTTTCTTTCGGTTGTAGTTTAAGCACAAGAGGTAGAAAAGTAAAACCAACCACCGTTGTGGCAATAAGTGTAAGGGTAAAGCAACCAGACTGAACATGGTGTGTGTGATGTCATGGTGCGGTGTCGGCAATGTTTCTCTACCCTATTATACAGAACGAAATTCAGTCACTGTCCTCCTCAGGGGGGCGAAACCAAGGTCCGTTATTAAAACAGTCACCTAACACTGTTCCGTGGATAGCCGTTTTTTCCTGCAATTCTATTGCGTCTTTTTCTCCTTTGTCTGTCTCTGGCATCTTCTCCTTTCACGCCCTTTGACAATAGTCAGCCCGTTGGTAAAGAGGCAAGCGTTCGAAACTCATTGGAGTATATTCTGGGGGCGATGTCTTCGAGACACTTTGATTTGTTGTGGCCCTGATGAGAACGCAATGAATTTTGACAAGATGCGCCTTGTGACTACACATCCAATAGAATAGCGTTCAACATTCGCAGGGCACAAGCTCGTGTGATTTTGGTGTGATGTCAAAAGATTAACTAAAAGCATTAAAATAATTTCTGATTATTGTTGGCCCTCAATTTGCAATTATGGAACAACCGTGGGTAGTCCCAACGACGAGACGCTTTAGAAGAGCTCCATAGAATCCAAGCATGGGCAGTAGATCTGGGAAATTAGAGGGTAAATGAATCAAGTGATATGTCGAGATTTACTCAGGGGCGATTGCGGTAAGAAATGCTACTTTTAGACTTTTACACTGTACCACGGCAGGAATACAAGTATTTAATTAATCAGTATTTGTCATTTTGTCAATAAAAAGGGGGGGGTACCAATTTTGGTATCCTTTAACATCTTTCTCCTTAAGCATCTCCTTGAGATGCATAATTGCATAAAATAATAAGACCTGTTTCAGAGAATTTATCTTGAATTATTTTTTGTACCCTATTGACAAGCAAAAACTTGAACCAAACAAACAAATTCAACTAAAAACATTTCAATTCTATAAAATCACAGGAAATGTACTTGCTCCGTAAATTCCCCCAGTTGTAAGGATTTTGCAGTGTAGTACACATTGCCCTACACAGACCACATTGTGTGGGTCACCTAAAGCTGGCAACTACTTGCACAGTCCCCAAATTATGTGCTTTTCAAAACCAATAATTCAAGTGTAATTCACTCTACTTTGACACTTATCCATATGCCGTGAGCAATCGGGCTAAGCAGGGCTTAACACATATCTTAAGACTTCCACTGAAGTAGTTTTCAAATAACCCAAGGCAGAAATAATAAGCTTTAATAGAAGACGACACGCAAAATAAAAAAAAAGAACATCAAAATGACTGGTTTTAAAAAGTTATTTAGATTAATTCTGCAGAGACGTGCTGCCACACTCGTCACATACAATAAAATCCTGCATCAACATCAACACAGAAACCATTCAAGCAGATGGATAGAGAAATAGTGACAAGCAAAAACTATAGCTGGGTGCGGGTGTTGGTGTGCACAAGCTATTTGGACCCTAGTATTCTCTGTCAGGAGCTGATGATGAAATGGTGAAATCATAGAAGGTAGGTAAGCAAGTGCTGTGGAAAAGAAAAGAGGAGTTTTATCAAGCGCAAAAGGGAGTGCAAAATATAAGATAAGACAAGAGTGGAGGGGATGCTTTCTACGACAACCGCTGTATTACTATATGTCTGGAGTCTGTGGTCAGAACTTGGACCTTACGGCTAGTGTCCAGCGCTTGGATGGTGAAGCTTGCTTAGATGTGGCACAGCCATTTCACTGAGTAGTCCGGTGATAGGGATGCCACAATCAGGATCCCTGGTCCCCATGTCCCGGACTAACCATCCTGATACATACATATGACATAGTTTTTTGTAACGGGGTTTAAGCATACAATATAGGATGGGATGAGTCATATATAAATGAAAATGTTTGTCAAAACGTCCAAGTGGCCATGTATGATAATATTTTTTGTAAAATGTCTTATTCAATAACAAGTAACATGCATAAAAGAAAAAATAGGACTTAAGCATAGAATCAAATAATGTAAAAAAAAAACAAAAAAAAAAAAAAAAAAAAAAAAAAATGGTAAGGTGTTGTGGTGTAACTGAGAAACCAATTATAATGGCAACAATCCTTATTAGGCGATTAAGAGCTAGCTCAGCTCATTAGCGATTGTTATGTTGAAACAGAAGCTGGGAGTGTTAACCTTAACCGTAATAAGTGATATTGCTAATTAATTAGAACCCCTAAATCAATGTAAAATATGTTGAGTGCTGGATTTGCACTATAGAGCCCCCCCAAAAGTGTAAAAACACCGGACTTTTACACCACATTTTACATGCACACTTGCAACACAAAATAGAGGGAGGTCTGGAAAAGTCCCTCCGCAACACATTAAGCAGACAAATGACAAAAGGAAAACGCAACAGTAAACAACCCTATGCAAGGTTCACTGATGCCTTTGGGGTGGTTAAGTACACAATGAAAGATTGACACCAAATGGCGGTCACAACCCACATTTCTTATAGCATTTAGTACAAAAGGTAATGACAAGTAAGCATTCAAAAGGTATTGTAAGCTGGTTTGAGCAATGGCAATGTCACATCTTAATCAATTAATTCCTTAGGTCTCGCTAGATGGTAGGTATGCGGGGAATATCCCTAATGTAGCTGAGCCCTTCTTTGAGTGTAATGTTAACGTACCAGTCGTATAGTGTTAGGTCGCCGTTCTTTTTGAATCACGTCCACCAAGCAAGTACGTCATATACTGTTTTGCATCCAATACATCACGGGTTGGTAATTTGACAGCAATTGTGTACTGCAGTTTTGCTACATTAGTGCCGTCTGTACTAGCGATGAATAGTTGTAGCAGGATGTGAGCACCTTTTGTATTTGTGAGGTAGATAAACGTATGTATATGAACTAATATAAAGATAATTATAGCAAATATACATCTTTCTCAGGCAATGATAAAACAGGAATTGGGCTAAATTGCAATACACCACACCAAACCAACACACACACACCCCAGCACACAACACACACAAGAGCTCTCACACCACGCCCACCACACACCTGAACCAGAACAAGATTTGTTTACTTCACTGTTTTGCTGCAAGCCGATATGCACTCACCGACAGTAACTGAATCAATAACGACCGTATCGTTTATCACGGGCACAGTATTAAGAGGATATTCTCAAGTGGTTGCTTTGGTGGGCTGGTCAGTGGGCAGAGGGCATCCTATGATCGCTGGGGTTAAGATGTCATTACCAGATGAGCAGTTAATATTGCTGTTGTTTACTTGGCTAACACGAAAATGTGAGTCCAAATGACAAATAGTGCTGAATAAAAAATAAAAACAGGATTCCATGACTTTAGAGGCCTGGCACACGTTAAACTCACCCCGAGATGAGTGCGATACTCATAGGGAGGGAGGGGTGGGGGTAGGGGTGATACGGCACTGTCATTGAAAATTAATGCTTAATGCATTTCTTAATGGCTCTTACACAACACATCAGAATTCATCATGCCTCTTTGATGCTGAAGGCTCCATCGCATGCAGAGAAAGGGGGGAGATAATAGGTTACGCTTTTGCTTTCAGCGAGGACATTTCCAGTGGGAGGATGAGGTGGCCTTACAGTACACATTTTAAGGAGGGAGTATTAAGACCACTGAAAATGGAGAAGTGCAGTGACGTGATGTGACAGCCCGAGTGTGATGGGATGGGCTGAAATTTGTGGGCAGAAAATCACAGATCAAGCCTTTATAGCTGGAATAGGAGTCATGTAAAACAATTGTGTGTTTCGCAGATTCAGCATTACAGACATGCCCACATTTTCAAGTGCAAGGGCCACTTTCCTCATAACTTCTCGTAAAAAAGCCATAGAGAAAGGTCATAAGACCAATGGGGATTTCCTAACAAGTCACAAATGAGGTGGTGTTAGCTTGACTAGAGCTCATGGACGGTACTCTGAATGCCCTGCTGAAACTCCCATCGGATAGATCATCTGAAAAGTGAAAGGTGGCCATATTTAGCTCACCATCATCCTGACCGAAACCTAACTTTTTTGTGAATTTCATGATTAATAGCCTGGATCTCTTTTCCCATAAGAGGACATGAGGACTGGAGTGTCATGCTGTGCACAATCACTCACAATAAAAATCAGAAAGCAAAAACATCATAATTAATCTTATAACATAAGTCTGTGCTGGATTATAGTAGAAACATTTTTATTTAGCTTACACTTATTTATGACCTAATATGTGCTGAATCTTCCAAGAGTGTAGTAAGAGATATCTTTGTGTGGGAATTCCAGTGGCTTTTATTCAGTGTGACGTGACTAAACGTCAGTGAAAACTGGATCAGCATCCCGATATCCAACAAAGTCATGTCAAGGCGGCATTTCCCAAAAGCTAACCAGTACACTGAAGAAACTACTAGGCAAACCAAAAGTCTCGACAATCTACTTTGCATCAATGCTTGTGGCACAGCAGCCCGTTACCATGGCCCGGGATTATTATGACTGCCCTACAAACTTGTTCAAAAGTCAGAGTTCAAATGAACTGAGTGTCCATGGCCATAGATGTTCCAACCAAAAAAGATGTTGTCAATTACTTTTCACAATGCATAGATTTATTCAAGGGCTGACCCGGCGGCTAGCTTTGACGCTTTCTCCAGTGCAAGGACGAACGATGCAAAGTGGCTAATGCAAGTGGAGAATTATATCATTACATTGATCAAAACACAGAGAGAGAGAGAGTGTAGTGTGTAACGTGCAACTGTGCCTAGCAAAAAACAAAAAATAAATAAAATAAAAACAGACAAACAAAA